>JASAND010004783.1:0-26962 GCA_030248195.1 Trissonchulus latispiculum
GCTTTCCTGTTCCCAAAATGCCTAAAGTCCTCATTTCAAGCCTGATTAGAAGTAAACTGAATATCTGCGGAAGAATCGCGTTGTGTTGGCAGATTTTCTGCACCTTGAGGCAGAAAATCGCCCAAAGGTCGCCGTCGATAAATTTTGCTCATATCAAGCTAATATAACGGCTAAGATCGAACTAATCTTAGTTAAGCCGCCAAACGGCCTAGAAACTCGCGCCAGTTTCGACCAGCTTTAAACTGAACATTAATTTTCAAGAATAAATGAATTTCCGAAACTCATGTCTCAGAAAGCCAGCTAAAGTGAAGTAATGGTTGTTGGGCTTTGATTTCCGCGCACATATCCGGTATTGATGGGGTTTTAACCCATTTGATTCGGGATTGCATCGTGAGCGTTGGCCTGCCAAGATCTCGGATATCAGTCGGAACCTGGGCCTGTGATCACTGTGAGGATTAACCTGAAGACGGTGCATATCGATGGAAGTAGATTGAGCTCAGATAATTGGATTTGGATATTAGTAGATTAATTCTGCCATTGATTTGGAACCAATTCAGAGAATCGGAAAGTACATTGGAATCGGAACTTATTAGTTAGGAGTTTAAGGCAGAGGCATTGTCGGCAAGAACCTGGTCATTTGTTGGTTGAACCTGCGAGAAGTTAGCGAGAAACGCAACTTAGAGTACTATTTGCATACCTTTTTGGTTGATTCATTTAAAAGAAACCAAATAAAAATGTCTCAAATTATTGTCTCAGCCCTTTCCTGTTTGGGAGCAGCCGCTCCACCTTGTCTCTGGTTTAGACTCTCCTGGTCAATAGCTAACTGCTCTCAGAAGAAGATCCCGTCAAGACATTGAATTAACTTACAGATTAATTTACATTAATTGTCAGACATCTCCTGGTAACTCCCATCCAACATCCGATAGCCGCCTTAGATCTGTGCGGTTCCTTGCGAATCTTTAATACCAGATCTAAACCCGCTCACCCATTCCCGGAACAGAATTGTATATCAACTTAAATTTAACTAATTATTAATTAATTGTTTATAGTTTGATTTTTGATTTTGACGGATAAGGAAGCTGTGTTAGTATTCACGTACGCACAAGTAGGTACGCACAATATATACCTGACTGTACCCTATAATCTTTACCTCAAGAAAAAGGTAACCATCAGTTGAGGTTAATCTAGAAGGAAGAGTTAATCTTAGTTAGTAATACATATAATAAGAGGAAGAAAGAAAGAATTAATATCTTGGTGAAAATTAACTATTCTTCCATTACTATCGGTCAAACCAAAATACACAGTCTGGGAAAAGAGTTGGCAACCCTGGTACCCTGTGCCTGTATTGTCTATTGTTAAGACACAGATTGGAACAGTATTTACTCAAGTTTTTTATAAACCATTCTAGTAATATTGTTCCCAGTAGACTGTATTGAATTCTGTCATTTACCAATAAAATTATTGAGTAAATCAATTAAACTCAGTTAGGGACATCTTTTCCTGAATCAAGGATCCTGTCATAATCTCATTGCTGTGAAAGATCCTGTTGTGATCTCTACTGCTGAACAAGATCCTGTTGCGATCATCCAACGACCCCTAACAAACTAACTCACGACCATTGCCCTACTTAGGTTGGCTATAAGAATCTCTGGTTCTGGACACACCACCTTTCGGAGTTTCGGTATTTAAGTCTGCTAATTCTTAGTAGACGCGCTGACCTTCCGTAGTAATCTAGCGAGTTTGTCCCTGTAGGTTCAAAAGAGAAGATAGCCTGAGAAAGCCAATCTCAGTTTTACTCGCTTCATTACAAATGTTCCTTGAGTGGGATATTTTAACGAGTTTTGAAATTAAACTCGTATCTCTTACAGTTGTTGAGTAATTTAACCTCAAAGTTGAGGTCTGCATGTGTTAAGCATAGGAAACTGAAAAAGTAGTGATTTTATTCTTGCGCCAAAAAATCTCTCGACGAAAACTTGTAATCCTGCACAATTTTGTGTTTATAATGTAGCTATGATCATAAACTGCGGTAGTCTGGAAGTAGAATTTTGATTTAGGGCCCTAAAATTTTTTAAAAACTTTTTATCTGAAAAAGTAAAAAATCGTCAAATTTCAACGTTTCTTGCAGCTCAAAAGTGGGGTCTTCGGGAATAATTGCAAATTGCTTTAATTCAAAGGCCTAAATAGAAAACTCCAGAGTTCCGTAGTATTTGAATTGGCGGTTCCGTTGATACCAATGGTTCCCTTGCATCTGTCTCCAGTTTCGAGATTTTTTTGGCGCAAAAATGGCCAGTTTTTTGCAAAATTTTAAAATTTCGGGTTTTTCAAAAATTCGATTAAATTACGACAACAGTATGGTCCTAAACTGCCTATTTTGTATTCCAATTTGTATATTCATGTCTTTGGATCGATTTGCAGTATGAATTATGCTGACAGCTACATCCAGTACTTCTCCAGTGTGCCAAACGGGACCCTCGAAAACCGAATTTCTCAAAACAGCGATTTTTAAAATTTTTTAAAATATGGCATATTATACATCTGTAATACTTCCTGCTACACAGTTGTGCCTGCCAATTACTGTTGTCCTGTTGAATATGCAAATTAGGTAGTGACTATAAAAGCGAGTAAGTGTCTTTGTTGTTTATTCACAGTCTGTCTCTTGTATTAAACGTTTACTCTTGTACATCCACTACTGGAGGTTCCACCGAGATTAAAAATTTTAGGGACCTAAATCAAAATTCAACTTCCAGTCTACCGCAGTTTACGATCATAGCTACATTATAAACACAAAATTGTGCAGGATTACAAGTGTTCGTCGAATGATTTTTTGGCGAAAGAATAAATTCACCACTTTTTCAGTTTCCTATGTTTACACATGCAGACATCAACTTTGAGGTTAAATAACTCAGCAACCGTAAGAGATACGAATTTAATTTCAAAACTCGTTAAAATATCCCCACGCAAGCAACATTATATGTGAAAGTAAGCGAAATCGGAGATGGTTGAAAAATCGGCCAAAAATGGACCTCCCTTAAGGTGGTAATACCATTACCAGGATTTCCTACGTAATTTTTGTAAGGATGAAGCAATCTTGCAAAAATTTTGGTGAATCAAGTCTGGTTGGCAAGCTGGCTTAGGGCAAAATCTTGGTGTAAGAAAGCGCATAATTGGCTAGCTACCAACGTGGCTTCACGCATGCGCTAACAATCAAAATTTTCTTTAAGCTTCATACATTAAGTTTTACTCTACCATGTGAAAGAGCACAAAAAGTACTTTAATATGATGGGCATATTTCTTCTGTACGTGGTTTTTATCAAAAGTTACAGAAGACTTTACATATGGCTGATTTACGTTGACTGTTTGCACAAGCAATGTTATGTAGATCATTTTATACTAAAATTAAATCTATTGGATTTTAGTGGTTGTCCTTGTGGTACTTATGTGTATTATTTAACAAAAAAATACTATGCAGCTGATTGAAAGCATAGCAAATTCCTAAAACCAAAGCAAACTATAAAAAATTGCGAATTCTTTGTTTTTGATTTGCTCGTCACTGCTTCAACCAAATTTGACCAAATTTTCCAGATATGTTTTATATCTGCATACGGTCAGGCCGTTTTTTGTTTTTGAAAAAACGCAGAAGTGGGCAAAATATAGAATTCACAATATTTCAAAATAAGCTAAAAAATCGAAAATGCACTTTTACGAAAAACTAAAAAACTGCTTGAGCGTATAAATTTATAAAGCTTGCATGGAAAATTTCAAACAAATTCACAAAGAAATGAAGGAGATATTTAAATTCAAATCTTTTAATACATTTCCTGTTGTGTAGACAGCAAGCCAGCCCCCGTAACGTAGTAGCCATACTCATTTGATGCAAAACATGATAAACAACAAATGTGCCAAATGTCAAGGCGATTGATTGAGTTTTTAGTTCACTGTATCTGTTCAAAGTCCACCCCGGTAGTGGTACTACCACCTTAACCGCTGTAGATAACTCGAAGGATGTAAGAACAAAAATAGTCATTTAGGTGTCCTCTTTACAGCCACAACAACCAATCTGGTGTGTCGACTACGTACTGAGAGAATAATGGCAAAAACAAAAAATTTCTTATCTTTTCACATTTTCAAAGGATGGGCCCTAGAATGTTAAAAGAGCACGAAAATAGGCTATTTCGTAAGTTTTAGCTATTTACGTAAAGGATTAAAGCCGTATGAGTCACAATACCCGAAACGAAACCGGCACCTTAAGGTGGTGGTTTTCTTTCTGTGTAAATTGGATCTATAGGCTTCAATTCCTTGCGAAAGTAGATGAAACTTTCCAAATATGCTGTTTTAGTGCTCTTTAACATTATGGGACCAGTCCCACATTTTTAGGTGAAAAGAAAAGAAGTTTTCGGTTTTTGGCATTATACCCTCAGTGGATAGTAGATGCATCAGTTGGTTGTTTATGGATGGTAAACAGGGTTTTTGCTTTTACAACCTTCGAGCTATCTCTTGTGGTTAAGTCAGTATAAGCCGAAAACGAATTTTGGGGTCAAAAAACGGCCATTTTCGAGGAAATCAGTTTTTTTTTCAAAATTACTGCCAAATCGTACGGTAAATTTTCATTTATTTAGACTCAATCGATATGCGATGTAATTGCCCATTTTATCAATGCCTATTAGCTGGGATTCGTTGCTTTAAGCTAGAGATTGAGCCGAAAAAGCCATTTTGGCGAAACTGCGCTTATTTTGTTTTGAACATCGATTTCTCAAAAACAACTCAATGGATTTGCCTGATTTTTGGCTGGATGAAAATTTGCCCTTTTCCGGAGGACATTTTTCTTGGTTTGAGCAAAAACATCTCCAGTTGCGAGAAAACTGAATACAAAGTTGCGAAATTTCGTTGCACCGCACATTTGCCGGATTGTCTGGAGTATTGAGGCTTGTTGAGCCAAATTCAACAAATGCCCCTCGGCCCGTATGTCCTTCATATCATGGCACAAGAAAAATTTTTGGTCTGTATTCAGCCTATCCGATGTCAGTATGCCAGAAACATTGTAAAAGTGATGTATAAAGCTCTTTTCAACTCCCAAAATTGCGAAAGTTATAGCGTTTCAAAAAATCACCACATAGGCACTGCACAAAAGGATACCTTAAGTAAGACACTGAAACCTAACTTGCATATTGCATAGAAAGCAAAAAATTTCCCTGAGCTAGCCCTGTGCTGAAGGTAAAGCTTCAAACGGTTTCAAACAGCTAGAATTTACAACTAAAACGACTTAGCACACACAATACAAGTAGGCCCCTAAAAGAAGTATGATCTTGCTCGCTGTGTTGTATTTTGTATGTTCAAACCAGAGACTGAGCCTTTACTTCAGAAATAGCACGTTTTTATTCCTGCTGGGGTAGGAATGTATAAAGGAAACTAATATGTTTAGTGCATAATGGTGAGTCATTTCTCTATTTAGGGCCTATCTTCATCACAGGGCTAGCTTAGGTCAAAGTTTTTTGCATTGAGATTATGCAAGTGAGGTGAAAATCCATTTCAGCAGCACAACTGACAACCTTCACGCAGTCTTTGACTGTCAACAATCTAAACGATTGCAGATTTTTGATCACCAGTGTAGCAGAGGAGTTAGACATAGATGCGTTACTAACTGGCGCTGAACATTACAAGTTCAGCCCAATCATGGCATGGAAGTATGGGCCATACTCTTCCTGATCTTTATGAAGATCGGCGAGGAAGAATAGTAGTTTGATATCAAAAGAAATAAAGAGGAAATCAAGTAAAATTGTAATGTAAACCTGAAGCTTCTACACGATTTTTTGCAATTGAATAAATAACAGGTCTACAAAGGAATACTGCCCCTTTTGGGAACCAACTTGTTTATAGTGACAAAACTTCCGACTCGTTACTAGTTCTAAAACCAAATCCTGTTTTATACATTCCGGTTCAAGCCTTAGTAAAAATTTATCAGCCAGGGTTTAGTTTTGGGAAACTCTGTTTACATGTTAGTCTTGCATTTACAGTCTTCTAGAGTTTAAAGGATTTGATAGGATTATTGGCAGAATTTCCTTTAGTCGAATTTCCATTTCAGTCAGACTTTCAAAAAATCAGTTGCTTAACTCTAATCAGCTAAACTAAACTGTAACTAAAAAATCAACGTAGAATTGTATAATTAAAATAAAAGCAGATTAGAGTTATTAGACTAGGGTATGTGTTAGATTTGATCCCATGCTTGAAAAAATCTTGCTGCTTAATTAGCTTTATTGCAGTCACCCTATTGCAGTAATTGTTTATTGATTGCAGTCTGCAGTCAGAGTCTGCATGTTTTTAAAACCGTATATATTCTGCTAATACGTTATATCAAGAGTACATAGTTATATTTATGCTTGCAATAGTACTGCTTTAACGAGTTTATTACACTTTTTGCTTCTTTTTGTTTTTGTAGTTATCGCTGTTATTTTAACATGTTTTCATGTAGTATGTTTTCTGCACCGCTTTTTTGTCAATTTGCAACAACTGTATTAATCTACTTGATTTTAAGCTTGTGTGTAATCAATGTTTTAATGATACACATGTTTAGCTGTTGAAGGAATTTATACTTAGTTTGAAATAAGTTTTTCATAGTATGCCCGCTAGTTATAACCTAAGTGGTGGTTGTGTGAATTAGTGTGTAAATCCGTTAGTGTAAAATTAGTGTTCAAAGGATTTTTCATGACTCATTGACTAACTTGAGTTCCTGGAAATCCGACTCGTTCCAAACCGACCGGCCCGGGCAATACAGGCCGGCCGGTACCAGTTTTGCAAGTCTGCACTAAATGATGTGTAGAGTTGGTCATGGTTTTGCATAACAGGCAAATCACGTTTTGGCCTGGTTCAGTGGAACTTTCCAGTCAGTTTGACCTCGGCCTGCCAAGAACACCAGTGCTCATTCTAACGGGAAAGTTGTCACCCTTTAAACCATTTACCTAACAATACACTGTACAGTTTGCGATATAAGACTTTAACAGGGAAAATTCGCAAATATACAACAGCGGACATTTATAGATTTATACATTTATTTATACACTTATCTACATCTAGTAGCGGGACGCAAAGCGCATAGGTTTGAAGGATGGAGATGAAAACTTTCAAAGGTGGGCAAATTTTGCTTTTCTCAGTACTTTTCCGACCTTTGGTGGTGCATGACTTTCTTCTTTCTTTCTTGTTTGTTATTGACTCAAGTTCGCGAACTGTGGCAACTGGTTGGTGCTACTCTGAATCCGAGGCCCTAACCGTTGGATTGTAACCCTTTTCAAGAGCCGTTGATTTGTATCGATTTCAGCAGCTTATTCTTTGCCGTTCCGAAATTAAGGTTTTTTGGCTCGGATATTTGCAGTCGTACTGTTATTTCCATTTCGTTATATCATTTGGTCATTTCGTCATCTCGTCATTTTACATTCGATTTCGGCAATGTTTCAAACATCTTGTAGCTCAATTTTCCACATCAAGACTCCAAAAAAGGTGGACGGAAATTGTGCAGTGGAGAATCAATTCGCAAATTCCTTCGAGATTATTTTGCAGTACGAAAGCTGTTTTTTTATGGCTTTTGTTCTGATTCCAAGAACCAGGATTATTTCTGAGAAAATGACAGAAAGAACGAAACAAAATGTGTCACTTTTGGGGTTCACGTGGGGATCGAACCAGCAAAGTCTCCGTTTTCTAAACCGCTCTACCCAATCAGAAAAAAAGTCGAACCAAACTTAAGCTTGATTAACGAACTAGCTTAATTACATAGACCAAACTGTAACCGTATTTTAGAGGAAGCTTTGCTATTCTTTAAAAAATCGTTAACCATATGTCTGCAAAGTACCTTAAATGTATAAGCTCCGATTTCAGAATTATTGACGACCAATGCATTGAAGCTCCATTCTTCAGGTCTGTTGTTCCGAGAAGCAATTGACCGGCCTGGCCTAAATTATCAGCAGGGCCGGACTCGGGCCTTGCTCGGAGCCCAATCAAAGCCGGAACCCGCTACTAGGCCCGGACTACAACGTTTGCTTATATCAACCTCTTGCAGGGCCCAAATAGTTTCAAGGACCATGGCCTGAATCGGCCATCCCAACCTTGGACCGAAGCTCGCTATGCGGCCTGAGAACATCCCCTAAGGCCAGAGCACGGACCCATCTTTGCACTATTTTACTTTGTAAAAGCTTGCACTACGGAAATAATGTTCACATTTGCTCATGACTCAAGTCTATTAATAATAGTAATAATAATAATAATAATAATAATAATAATAATAATAATAATAATAATAATAATAATAATAATAATAATAATAATAATAATAATAATAATAATAATAATAATATCAGATACTGGTTCCGTGGAACGGCTGATTTTTTTCCAGCCAATTTGACACCGGCCTGCTAGCAACACAGTGCACATTCTGACGAAAAAGTTGTCTCCTTTAAACCGGCACTATGGTACTCTGCAGTTTGAGGAATTAAAATTCAAACGTTGTGGAAAATTTTCAAAGGCGCATAGATTCGGTATGGGGCTGCCTTTATTTGAGACGAAGCGTCATCGGTTGGGAAAGTTGGGCCTAACCTGGGATCGAACCCACGACTCACGCAGTTTGATGCTTCCTCTCCCCTTATTCTGAATGAGATTAAATGCAAGTTCATCAAACTAGAGAGGCACGCGCTGTCATTGACTTGTTTGGATGTATCAGAGTATTAGGGTTTCGTTGTATCGCACAGTTCTCGCTAAGGTTTACATTTTGTTCTTCAGTTTGTTGGACTTGCCTTGTGACTGAGCCTTGTGCATTATTCAAAACGTGGAGACGAATGCCTCAGAAATTGGACATTTATGACATTTTGTTACTTCGCATGCGATTTTGTCAATGTTTCAAATATCTTGTAGTTCAACTGTCCTTATTATGACTCCAAAAAGTGGACAGGGACTCTGCGGCGGGGTAGAGAACCCATTCGTAAATTTCATCGAAATTCTTTTATTCAAAAACTGTTTTGACCTTTTGTTTTGATTGTAGGACGAAGGTTCTCAGCTAATGACAGAAACAACGAATCAAAATATGCTACTGTTCCTGCCCAAGTGAGTATCGAACAGTATTTGGGACCGGCTTTTGGATCATTCTACCGAAACAGCCACGGAGGAAAAGGGCGAACCAAGCTTAAGTTTGATTAACTAACGTGCTCAGTTAACCCAAACTGTAATCACATTTTATAGGACGCTTTGCTATTCGTTAAAAATTCGTTATCCACTTGTCGCACGTTTTTGGCACTTTCAAAGTAGAAGCTCCAGTTTACGTTTCATTCATTTACCAATGCATTAAAGCATCCCTTTTCAGGCCTAGGAATTGGAGTTTCGAGGTCACAGGTTGTAAAAAATTAAAATAGAATGATTTCAAAATATACAAAAAATATACAGTCAGTTTTACACCTGGCCATAGACGATGAGCGATTAAACAGCAGTCTGAAACCTAATTTGTTAATTGCATCGAAAGCAAAAATATTCCTGTGCCCAAGATAAAGCTTGACACAATTTCAAAAAGCTTCAAATGGTAAAACTTACTCGGTTGGAGTAAAGTAAATAGGAGTAAAATTACAAAAACGACGAAATCACGTTTTATGTATTCCGATTCCAGGCGGAATAAAAATTGATGAGCCTGGATATCGTTTTGGAAAGCTTTTTCACGTTAGTCTAGCATTTGTCTAAATTTTTACAGAATTTGGTAGGATTATTGACTGGATTTACGAAGTCAAAATAACATTAGCAAGTCTATTACAAAACCAGTAGCTTAACTCAAACTAACCAAAGTCAAAGCAGAGTCGAGTTTAAATAAAAAGTAAAAAAAATAGATTAAATTAGTGTTATCGCAATGCGGGTTATGAGTTAGATTGGAACCCATGCTTTACAAACCCTTGCTGCTTAAGTAGCTCTATCACAGTCACGCTATTTATTGACTACAGCTAGCAGTCAGGTGCTGCACGCACGTATTCTAAAGCCATCATAATCTGCTATTACATTATACTTATGTTGCAATTGTATAGTTCCTTTAATAAGCTTACTACAGTTATCTCTCTCTTTTTGTTTATGTAGTTTTTAATTAATGCAGTTATCTTAGCATGTTTCCATTTATTGTTTTAAGCAGCACTTTTTCTGCGATTTCCAATAATTGTATTTAGCTGCTAGATTTTTCCCTTATTTAATGATGCTCATGTATAAAATATTTAGCAGTTGAAGGATTACTTAATTTGAAAGTTACACCTAAATGAAGTTGTATTAGTGTATTAACTATTAATGTGGCGTGTAAAATTAATGTTCAAAGGAGTTGTATTAGTAATTGACTGAACTGAATGCACACCAGTGTTGTTGGTCGGGCTTAGAAAACCGGCCGACTGGCCGGTCGATAAAGGCCTTAGGGTAGTTCCGATAAGCAATTAACATGGCCTGACCTAAATTATAAGCCGAGCCGGGCCGCTTCTAAGCCCAATCAAAGCCCGTAGCCTGCTACCAGGCCCGGACTATAAAAAGCTTACTTAACGCAGGACAGCTGGGCACAAAATGTTGGGCCTGAACCGGCCAGCCTAGCCTTAGTGCCGAAGCCCGTTACGCGACCAGAGAACAACCCTAAGGCCCCATCTTTGCACTATTTTATTTTGCAAAAGCTTGCAGTACGGAAATGATATGCACATTTGCTCAGTACTCATGGCTCATAGCAGAATAAATAATATCAGGTATGGTTCAATCGATTGGCCGGCGGCTGATCATTTGCAGCCAGTTTGTCATCGGCCTGCCAACAACACAGTGCACATTTTATTCAAAAAATTTGTCACCTTTAATCCGTTTTTCTCACGCGACGCTTTACAGTTTAAAGGGATTAAAATTCAAAAGTTGTGGAAAAATTCTCAAATGAGCATAGACTCTGCATGGGGTTGCCTTTTGGTGAGACGACGCGTCATCGGTTGGAAAAAGTTGGGCCTAACCCGGAATTCGAACCCATGACCCGGAGTTTGATGCCCTTCCTCTCCTTATTCTGAATGAGATTAAATGCAGAGTTCACATCTAAACTAGAGTAGCATGGTCTTGGACTTATTTGAATGTATCAGAGTTGTCTGCGTTGTATTTGGGTTGTCGTTATCATTTCGTCATTCCATCGTTTTGCCATTTCGCCAGCTGGCGAATGGTGAAACGATGGAATGACGAAATGACGAAATGACCAAGCGACGAAATCACAAAATGACCGAAAGGCGAAATGGTGATACGATGAAATGACGCGCTGGAGAAAGGGCGAAAAGATGAAATGACGAAATTGCGAAACGATAGACTGACAGAATGACGAAATGACCAGCTGGCGAAATGGCAAAACGATGGAATGACGAAATGCCGAAATGGCGAAACGATGGAATGACAAAATGACGAAATGACGAGCTGGAGAGAGGGCGAAATGATGGAATGACGAAATAACGAAATGACCAAGCGACGAAATCACAAAATGACCGAAAGGCGAAATGGTGACAATAGAATGACAAAATGACGAAATGACCAGCTGGCGAAATGGCAAAACGATGGAATGACGAAATGACGAAATGACCAAGCGACGAAATCACAAAATGACCAAAGGGCGAAATGGCGATACGATGAAATGACGCGCTGGCGAAAGGGCGAAAAGATGAAATGACGAAATTGCGAAACGATAGAATGACAAAATGACGAAATGACCAGCTGGCGAAATGGCGAAACGATGGAATGACGAAATGGCGAAATGAACAAGCGACGAAATCACTAAATGACCAAAAGGCGAAATGGCGATACGATGAAATGACGCGCTGGCGAAAGGGCGAAAAGATGAAATGACGAAATTGCGAAACGATAGACTGACAGAATGACGAAATGACCAGCTGGCGAAATGGCAAAACGATGGAATGACGAAATGCCGAAATGGCGAAACGATGGAATGACAAAATGACGAAATGACGAGCTGGAGAGAGGGCGAAATGATGGAATGACGAAATAACGAAATGACCAAGCGACGAAATCACAAAATGACCGAAAGGCGAAATGGTGATACGATGAAATGACGCGCTGGAGAAAGGGCGAAAAGATGAAAGGACGAAATTGCGAAACGATGGAATGACGAAATGACGAAATGACCAGCTGGCGAAATGGCAAAACGATGGAATGACGAAATGATAACGACAACCCAAATACAACGCAGACAACTCTGATACATTCAAATAAGTCCAAGACCATGCTACTCTAGTTTAGATGTGAACTCTGCATTTAATCTCATTCAGAATAAGGGGAGAGGAAGCATCAAACTCCGGGTCATGGGTTCGAATTCCGGGTTAGGCCCAACTTTTTTCCAACCGATGACGCGTCGTCTCACCAAAAGGCAACCCCATGCAGAGTCTATGCTCATTTGAGAATTTTTCCACAACTTTTGAATTTTAATCCCTTAAACTGTAAAGCGTCGCGTGAGAAAAACGGATTAAAGGTGACAAATTTTTTGAATAAAATGTGCACTGTGTTGCTGGCAGGCCGATGACAAACTGGCTGCAAATGATCAGCCGCCGGCCAATCGATTGAACCATACCTGATATTATTTATTCTGCTATGAGCCATGAGTACTGAGCAAATGTGCATATCATTTCCGTACTGCAAGCTTTTGCAAAATAAAATAGTGCAAAGATGGGGCCTTAGGGTTGTTCTCTGGTCGCGTAACGGGCTTCGGCACTAAGGCTAGGCTGGCCGGTTCAGGCCCAACATTTTGTGCCCAGCTGTCCTGCGTTAAGTAAGCTTTATAGTCCGGGCCTGGTAGCAGGCTACGGGCTTTGATTGGGCTTAGAAGCGGCCCGGCTCGGCTTATAATTTAGGTCAGGCCATGTTAATTGCTTATCGGAACTACCCTAAGGCCTTTATCGACCGGCCAGTCGGCCGGTTTTCTAAGCCCGACCAACAACACTGGTGTGCATTCAGTTCAGTCAATTACTAATACAACTCCTTTGAACATTAATTTTACACGCCACATTAATAGTTAATACACTAATACAACTTCATTTAGGTGTAACTTTCAAATTAAGTAATCCTTCAACTGCTAAATATTTTATACATGAGCATCATTAAATAAGGGAAAATCTAGCAGCTAAATACAATTATTGGAAATCGCAGAAAAAGTGCTGCTTAAAACAATAAATGGAAACATGCTAAGATAACTGCATTAATTAAAAACTACATAAACAAAAAGAGAGAGATAACTGTAGTAAGCTTATTAAAGGAACTATACAATTGCAACATAAGTATAATGTAATAGCAGATTATGATGGCTTTAGAATACGTGCGTGCAGCACCTGACTGCTAGCTGTAGTCAATAAATAGCGTGACTGTGATAGAGCTACTTAAGCAGCAAGGGTTTGTAAAGCATGGGTTCCAATCTAACTCATAAACCGCAATGCGATAACACTAATTTAATCTAATTTGATTACATTTTAATTAAAATCGACTCTGCTTTGACTTTGGTTAGTTTGAGTTAAGCTACTGGTTTTGTAATAGACTTGCTAATGTTATTTTGACTTCGTAAATCCAGTCAATAATCCTACCAAATTCTGTAAAAATTTAGACAAATGCTAGACTAACGTGAAAAAGCTTTCCAAAACGATATCCAGGCTCATCAATTTTTATTCCGCCTGGAATCGGAATACATAAAACGTGATTTCGTCGTTTTTGTAATTTTACTCCTATTTACTTTACTCCAACTGAGTAAGTTTTACCATTTGAAGCTTTTTGAAATTGTGTCAAGCTTTATCTTGGGCACAGGAATATTTTTGCTTTCGATGCAATTAACAAATTAGGTTTCAGACTGCTGTTTAATCGCTCATCGTCTATGGCCAGGTGTAAAACTGACTGTATATTTTTTGTATATTTTGAAATCATTCTATTTTAATTTTTTACAAACTGTGACCTCGAAACTCCAATTCCCAGGCCTGAAAAGGGATGCTTTAATGCATTGGTAAATGAATGAAACGTAAACTGGAGCTTCTACTTTGAAAGTGCCAAAAACGTGCGACAAGTGGATAACGAATTTTTAACGAATAGCAAAGCGTCCTATAAAATGTGATTACAGTTTGGGTTAACTGAGCACGTTAGTTAATCAAACTTAAGCTTGGTTCGCCCTTTTCCTCCGTGGCTGTTTCGGTAGAATGATCCAAAAGCCGGTCCCAAATACTGTTCGATACTCACTTGGGCAGGAACAGTAGCATATTTTGATTCGTTGTTTCTGTCATTAGCTGAGAACCTTCGTCCTACAATCAAAACAAAAGGTCAAAACAGTTTTTGAATAAAAGAATTTCGATGAAATTTACGAATGGGTTCTCTACCCCGCCGCAGAGTCCCCGTCCACTTTTTGGAGTCATAATAAGGACAGTTGAACTACAAGATATTTGAAACATTGACAAAATCGCATGCGAAGTAACAAAATGTCATAAATGTCCAATTTCTGAGGCATTCGTCTCCACGTTTTGAATAATGCACAAGGCTCAGTCACAAGGCAAGTCCAACAAACTGAAGAACAAAATGTAAACCTTAGCGAGAACTGTGTGATACAACGAAACCCTAATACTCTGATACATTCAAATAAGTCAATGACCGTGCGCGTGCCTCTCTAGTTTGGATGTGAACTCTGCATTTAATCTCATTCAGAATAAGGGGAGAGGAAGCATCAAACTGCGAGTCGTGGGTTCGGATCCCAGGTTAGGCCCAACTTCTTCCCAACCGATGACGCTTCGTCTCAAATAAAGGCAGCCCCATACCGAATCTATGCGCCTTTGAAAATTTTCCACAACGTTTGAATTTTAATTCCTCAAACTGTAGAGTACCATAGTGCCGGTTTAAAGGAGACAACTTTTTCGTCAGAATGTGCACTGTGTTGCTAGCAGGCCGGTGTCAAATTGGCTGGAAAAAAACTGGCCGTTCCACGGAACCAGTATCTGATATTATTATTATTATTATTATTATTATTATTATTATTATTATTATTATTATTATTATTATTATTATTATTATTATTATTATTATTATTATTATTATTACTATTATGCATAGCCTTGAGTCATGAGCAAATGTGAACATTATTTCCGTAGTGCAAGCTTTTACAAAGTAAAATAGTGCAAAGATGGGTCCGTGCCTGGCCTTAGGGGTGTTCTCAGGCCGCATAGCGAGCTTCGGTCCAAGGCTGGGATGGCCGATTCAGGCCATGGTCCTGAAACTATTTGGGCCCTGCAAGAGGCTGATATAAGCAAACGTTGTAGTCCGGGCCTAGTAGCGGGTTCCGGGCTTTGATTGGGCTCCGAGCAAGGCCCGAGTCCGGCCCTGCTGATAATTTAGGCCAGGCCGGTCAATTGCTTCTCGGAACAACAGACCTGAAGAATGGAGCTTCAATGCATTGGTCGTCAATAATTCTGAAATCGGAGCTTATACATTTAAGGTACTTTGCAGACATATGGTTAACGATTTTTAAAGAATAGCAAAGCTTCCTCTAAAATACGGTTACAGTTTGGGCTATGTAATTAAGCTAGTTCGTTAATCAAGCTTAAGTTTGGTTCGACTTTTTTTCTGATTGGGTAGAGCGGTTTAGAAAACGGAACTTTGCTGGTTCGATCCCCACGTGAACCCCAAAAGTGACACATTTTGTTTCGTTCTTTCTGTCATTTTCTGAGAAATAATCCTGGTTCTTGGAATCAGAACAAAAGCCATAAAAACAGCTTTCGTACTGCAAAATAATCTCGAAGGAATTTGCGAATTGATTCTCCACTGCACAATTTCCGTCCACCTTTTTTGGAGTCTTGATGTGGAAAATTGAGCTACAAGATGTTTGAAGCATTGCCGAAATCGAATGTAAAATGACGAGATGACGAAATGACCAAATGATATAACGAAATGAAATAACAGTCGACTGCAAATATCCGAGCCAAAAAACCTTAATTTCGGAACGGCAAAGAATAAGCTGCTGAAATCGATACAAATCAACGGCTCTTGAAAAGGGTTACAATCCAACGGTTAGGGCCTCGGATTCAGAGTAGCACCAACCAGTTGCCACAGTTCGCGAACTTGAGTCAATAACAAACAAGAAAGAAAGAAGAAAGTCATGCACCACCAAAGGTCGGAAAAGTACTGAGAAAAGCAAAATTTGCCCACCTTTGAAAGTTTTCATCTCCATCCTTCAAACCTATGCGCTTTGCGTCCCGCTACTAGATGTAGATAAGTGTATAAATAAATGTATAAATCTATAAATGTCCGCTGTTGTATATTTGCGAATTTTTCCCTGTTAAAGTCTTATATCGCAAACTGTACAGTGTATTGTTAGGTAAATGGTTTAAAGGGTGACAACTTTCCCGTTAGAATGAGCACTGGTGTTCTTGGCAGGCCGGGGTCAAACTGACTGGAAAGTTCCACTGAACCAGGCCAAAACGTGATTTGCCTGTTATGCAAAACCATGACCAACTCTACACATCATTTAGTGCAGACTTGCAAAACTGGTACCGGCCGGCCTGTATTGCCCGGGCCGGTCGGTTTGGAACGAGTCGGATTTCCAGGAACTCAAGTTAGTCAATGAGTCATGAAAAATCCTTTGAACACTAATTTTACACTAACGGATTTACACACTAATTCACACAACCACCACTTAGGTTATAACTAGCGGGCATACTATGAAAAACTTATTTCAAACTAAGTATAAATTCCTTCAACAGCTAAACATGTGTATCATTAAAACATTGATTACACACAAGCTTAAAATCAAGTAGATTAATACAGTTGTTGCAAATTGACAAAAAAGCGGTGCAGAAAACATACTACATGAAAACATGTTAAAATAACAGCGATAACTACAAAAACAAAAAGAAGCAAAAAGTGTAATAAACTCGTTAAAGCAGTACTATTGCAAGCATAAATATAACTATGTACTCTTGATATAACGTATTAGCAGAATATATACGGTTTTAAAAACATGCAGACTCTGACTGCAGACTGCAATCAATAAACAATTACTGCAATAGGGTGACTGCAATAAAGCTAATTAAGCAGCAAGATTTTTTCAAGCATGGGATCAAATCTAACACATACCCTAGTCTAATAACTCTAATCTGCTTTTATTTTAATTATACAATTCTACGTTGATTTTAGTTACAGTTTAGTTTAGCTGATTAGAGTTAAGCAACTGATTTTTTGAAAGTCTGACCGAAATGGAAATTCGACTAAAGGAAATTCTGCCAATAATCCTATCAAATCCTTTAAACTCTAGAAGACTGTAAATGCAAGACTAACGCGTAAACAGAGTTTCCCAAAACTAAACCCTGGCTGATAAATTTTTACTCCGGCTTGAACCGGAATGTATAAAACAGGATTTGGTTTTAGAACTAGTAACGAGTCGGAAGTTTTGTCACTATAAACAAGTTGGCCCCAAAAGGGGCAGTATTCCTTTGTAGACCTGTTATTTATTCAATTGCAAAAAATCGTGTAGAAGCTTCAGGTTTACATTACAATTTTACTTGATTTCCCTTTATTTCTTTTGATATCAAACTACTATTCTTCCTCGCCGATCTTCATAAAGATCAGGAAGAGTAGGCCTATACTTCCATGCCATGATTGGGCTGAACTTGTAATGTTCAGCGCCAGTTAGTAACGCATCTATGTGTAACTCCCAAGTTACACTGGTGATCAAAAATCTGCAATCGTTTAGATTGCTGACAGTCAAAGACTGCGTGAAGGTTGTCAGTTGTGCTGCTTAAATAGGATTTTAACCTAATTTGCATAATCTCAATGCAAAAAACTGACCTAAGCTAGCCCTGTGATGAAGATAGGGCCTCTAAATAGAGAAATGACTCACCATGCACTAAACATATTAGTTTCCTTTTTATACATTCCTACCCCAGCAGGAATAAAAACGTGCTATTTCTGAAGTAAAGGCTCAGTCTCTGGTTTGAACATAAAATACAACACAGCGAGCAAGATCATACTCCTTTTAGGGGCCTACTTGTATTGTGTGTGCTAAGTCGTTTTAGTTGTAAATTCTAGCTGTTTGAAACCGTTTGAAGCTTTACCTTCAGCACAGGGCTAGCTCAGGGAAATTTTTGCTTTCTATGCAATATGCAAGTTAGGTTTCAGTGTCTTACTTAAGGTATCCTTTTGTGCAGTGCCTATGTGGTGATTTTTTGAAACGCTATAACTTTCGCAATTTTGGGAGTTGAAAAGAGCTTTATACATCACTTTTACAATGTTTCTGGCATACTGACATCGGATAGGCTGAATACAGACCAAAAATTTTTCTTGTGCCATGATATGAAGGACATACGGGCCGAGGGGCATTTGTTGAATTTGGCTCAACAAGCCTCAATACTCCAGACAATCCGGCAAATGTGCGGTGCAACGAAATTTCGCAACTTTGTATTCAGTTTTCTCGCAACTGGAGATGTTTTTGCTCAAACCAAGAAAAATGTCCCTCCGGAAAAGGGCAAATTTTCATCCAGCCAAAAATCAGGCAAATCCATTGGGTTGTTTTTGAGAAATCGATGTTCAAAACAAAATAAGCGCAGTTTCGCCAAAATGGCTTTTCGGCTCAATCTCTAGCTTAAAGCAACGAATCCCAGCTAATAGGCATTGATAAAATGGGCAATTACATCGCATATCGATTGAGTCTAAATAAATGAAAATTTACCGTACGATTTGGCAGTAATTTTGAAAAAACTGATTTCCTCGAAAATGGCCGTTTTTTGACCCCAAAATTCGTTTTCGGCTTATACTGACTTAACCACAAGAGATAGCTCGAAGGTTGTAAAAGCAAAAACCCTGTTTCCATCCATAAACAACCAACTGATGCATCTACTATCCACTGAGGGTATAATGCCAAAAACCGAAAACTTCTTTTCTTTTCACCTAAAAATGTGGGACTGGTCCCATAATGTTAAAGAGCACTAAAACAGCATATTTGGAAAGTTTCATCTACTTTCATAAGGAATTGAAGCCTATAGATCCAATTTACACAGAAAGAAAACCACCACCTTAAGGTGCCGGTTTCGTTTCGGGTATTGTGACTCATACGGCTTTAATCCTTTACGTAAATAGCTAAAACTTACGAAATAGCCTATTTTCGTGCTCTTTAACATTCTAGGGCCCATCCTTTGAAAATGTGAAAAGATAAGAAATTTTTTGTTTTTGCCATTATTCTCTCAGTACGTAGTCGACACACCAGATTGGTTGTTGTGGCTGTAAAGAGGACACCTAAATGACTATTTTTGTTCTTACATCCTTCGAGTTATCTACAGCGGTTAAGGTGGTAGTACCACTACCGGGGTGGACTTTGAACAGATACAGTGAACTAAAAACTCAATCAATCGCCTTGACATTTGGCACATTTGTTGTTTATCATGTTTTGCATCAAATGAGTATGGCTACTACGTTACGGGGGCTGGCTTGCTGTCTACACAACAGGAAATGTATTAAAAGATTTGAATTTAAATATCTCCTTCATTTCTTTGTGAATTTGTTTGAAATTTTCCATGCAAGCTTTATAAATTTATACGCTCAAGCAGTTTTTTAGTTTTTCGTAAAAGTGCATTTTCGATTTTTTAGCTTATTTTGAAATATTGTGAATTCTATATTTTGCCCACTTCTGCGTTTTTTCAAAAACAAAAAAACGGCCTGACCGTATGCAGATATAAAACATATCTGGAAAATTTGGTCAAATTTGGTTGAAGCAGTGACGAGCAAATCAAAAACAAAGAATTCGCAATTTTTTATAGTTTGCTTTGGTTTTAGGAATTTGCTATGCTTTCAATCAGCTGCATAGTATTTTTTGTTAAATAATACACATAAGTACCACAAGGACAACCACTAAAATCCAATAGATTTAATTTTGGTATAAAATGATCTTACATAACATTGCTTGTGCAAACAGTCAACGTAAATCAGCCATATGTAAAGTCTTCTGTAACTTTTGATAAAAACCACGTACAGAAGAAATATGCCCATCATATTAAAGTACTTTTTGTGCTCTTTCACATGGTAGAGTAAAACTTAATGTATGAAGCTTAAAGAAAATTTTGATTGTTAGCGCATGCGTGAAGCCACGTTGGTAGCTAGCCAATTATGCGCTTTCTTACACCAAGATTTTGCCCTAAGCCAGCTTGCCAACCAGACTTGATTCACCAAAATTTTTGCAAGATTGCTTCATCCTTACAAAAATTACGTAGGAAATCCTGGTAATGGTATTACCACCTTAAGGGGAGGTCCATTTTTGGCCGATTTTTCAACCATCTCCGATTTCGCTTACTTTCACATATAATGTTGCTTGCGTGGGATATTTTAACGAGTTTTGAAATTAAATTCGTATCTCTTACGGTTGCTGAGTTATTTAACCTCAAAGTTGATGTCTGCATGTGTTAAACATAGGAAACTGAAAAAGTGGTGAATTTATTCTTTCGCCAAAAAATCTCTCGACGAACACTTGTAATCCTGCACAATTTTGTGTTTATAATGTAGCTATGATCGTAAACTGCGGTAGACTGGAAGTTGAATTTTGATTTAGGTCCCTAAAATTTTTAATCTCGGTGGAACCTCCAGTAGTGGATGTACAAGAGTAAACGTTTAATACAAGAGACAGACTGTGAATAAACAACAAAGACACTCGCTTTTATAGTCACTACCTAATTTGCATATTCAACAGGACAACAGTAATTGGCAGGCACAACTGTGTAGCAGGAAGTATTACAGATGTATAATATGCCATATTTTAAAAAATTTTAAAAATCGCTGTTTTGAGAAATTCGGTTTTCGAGGGTCCCGTTTGGCACACTGAGAAGTACTGGATGTAGCTGTCAGCATAATTCATACTGCAAATCGATCCAAAGACATGAATATACAAATTGGAATACAAAATAGGCAGTTTAGGACCATACTGTTGTCGTAATTTAATCGAATTTTTGAAAAACCCGAAATTTTAAAAATTTTGCAAAAAACTGGCAATTATTGCACCAAAAAAATCTAGAAACTGAAGATAGATGCAAGGGAACCATTGGTATAATTGGAACCGCCGATTCAAATACTACGGAACCCTGGAGTTAGAATTTTTATTTAGGCCTTTGAATTAAAGCAATTTGCAATTATTCCCGAAGACCCCACTTTTGAGCTGCAAGAAACTTTGAAATTTGACGATTTGTCACTGTTTACGATAAAAATTTTTAAAAAATTTTAGAGGACTAAATTAAAATTCTCCTTCCAGCGTATCGGAGTTTATGATCATAGCTACGTTATAAATACAAAATTGTGCAGGATTACAAGTGTTCGTCGAGAGATTTTTTGGCGCAAAAATAAAATCACACTTTTTAAGTTTCCTATGTTTAACACATGCAGACCTCAACTTTGAGGTTAAATTATTCATCAACCGTCAGAGATACGAGTTTAGTTTTAAAACTCGTTAAACTATCCCACTCAAGGAACATTTGTAATGAAGCGAGTAAAACTGAGATTGGCTTTCTCAGGCTATCTTCTCTTTTGAACCTACAGGGACAAACTCGCTAGATTACTACGGAAGGTCAGCGCGTCTACTAAGAATTAGCAGACTTAAATACCGAAACTCCGAAAGGTGGTGTGTCCAGAACCAGAGATTCTTATAGCCAACCTAAGTAGGGCAATGGTCGTGAGTTAGTTTGTTAGGGGTCGTTGGATGATCGCAACAGGATCTTGTTCAGCAGTAGAGATCACAACAGGATCTTTCACAGCAATGAGATCGCGACAGGATCTTGATTCAGGAAAAGATGTCCCTAACTGAGTTTAATTGATTACTCAATAATTTTATTGGTAAATGACAGAATTCAATACAGTCTACTGGGAACAATATTAATAGAATGATTTATAAAAAACTTGAGTAAATACTGTTCAATCTGTGTATTAACAATAGACAATACAGGCACAGGGTACCAGGGTTGCCAACTCTTTTCCCAGACTGTGTATTTTGGTTTGACCGATAGTAATGGAAGAATAGTTAATTTTCACCAAGATATTAATTCTTTCTTTCTTCCTCTTATTATATGTATTACTAACTAAGATTAACTCTTCCTTCTAGATTAACCTCAACTGATGGTTACTCTTCTTGAGGTAAAGATTATAGGGTACAGTCAGGTATATATTGTGCGTACCTACTTGCGCGTACGTGAATACTAACACAGCTTCCTTATCCGTCAAATCAAAAATCAGACTACAAACAATAAATTGATAATTAGTTAAATTTAAGTTGATATACAATTCTGTTCTGGGAATGGGTGAGCGGGCTTAGATCAGGTATTAAAGATTCACAAGGAACCGCACAGATCTAAGGCGGCTATCGGACGGTGGAGAGTACAAACACAGGGGTCGGTCTAGGCGGGGAGTTACCAGGAGATGCCCGACGTAAATAATTAATGTAAATTAATCTGTAAGTTAATTCAATGTCTTGACGGGATCTTCTTCTGAGAGCAGTTAGCTATTGACCAGGAGAGTCTAAACCAGAGACAAGGTGGGAGCGGCTGCTCCCAAACAGGAAAGGGCTGAGACAATAATTTGAGACATTTTTATTTGGTTTCTTTTAAATGAATCAACCAAAAAGGTATGCAAATAGTACTCTGTTAAGTTTCTTCGTTAACTTCTGCAGGTTCAACCAACAAATGACCAGGTTCTTGCCGACAATGCCTCTGCCTTAAACTCCTAACTAATAAGTTCCGATTCCAATGTACCTTCCGATTCTCTGAATTGGTTCCAAATCAATGGCAGAATTAATCTACTAATATCCAAATCCAATTATCTGAGCTCAATCTACTTCCATCGATATGCACCGTCTTCGGGTTAATCCTCACAGTGATCACAGGCCCAGGTTCCGACTGATATGAATCTTGGCAGGCCACGCTCACGATGAACCTGAATCAAATGGGTTAAAACCCATCAATACAGGATATGTGCGCGGAAATCAAACCCAACAACTATTACTCACTTTAGATGGCTTTCTGAGACAGAGTTTAGAAATTCATTTATTCTGAATAATGTTCAGTTTAAACGGTCGAAACGGCGCGATTTTAGGCCGTTTGGCGACTTAACTAAGATTAGTTGATATTAGCTTATATTAGCTTGATATGAACAAAATTTATCCGAGTATCGATTTTGGGCGATTTTCTGCCTCATGGTGCAGAAAATCGCCAATACAACACGATTCTTCCGCAGATATTCAGTTTACTTCTAATCAGGCTTGAAATGAGGACTTTAGGCATTTTGGGAACAGGAAAGCACCCGTTTCTTGCATAAAATTGACATTAATCACAAAACGTTCGTTTCTTAAAATTACTGCTTTTCTGGGGTTCATTAGAAGATGGTTCAGTTCGCTCCCTTCGATGTCGTCTAGACCGCCTCGCCAATCTCTCGGGGGCACTCTGTCGGGACGGTCTCTCCAGCCTAGAGAATTTGTCCACCGTCTGCATCAGATCTGACCAATTTCGACACCTGATCCGCCAAACGCCTCGACTTCGGTCGCTTCGACTGAGCCATCGGAGACGAGGAAGGGAGTCTGTTTGTGGGGTGGGCGAAGGCGACTGGGCGACTCTGGTCGCGGCCTTGGTCGTCCTTGTGCCGAAGTTGGAGCGAATCCGATTGGACGTGGACGACCGAAACTGCGCCGTCGAGTCCCTGGAACAGCTGTGCCGACTCAGACGACGACAGCTGGTGTCTGGCAGTCCGGACGAGGCGGCGGCCGAGGGAGACGGGTTGGCCAATTTAGACTATCTGGTCCTCGCAGAAGCCTCCAAGTCGGATTCTTGGCTCTCCTTTCGGCTGGACAGATCCCTGGAATACGAGGCCAGGATGTTCCATTCGGACTGGCGGTCTTCCACGGAGAGAGAGAAATTCGGCGAGGATGGAGTCACGGGTCGCCCAGAGGACAAATCTCCTGACTCTGTTGAGGTTCCCCGATTTTTTGAATGTGTTATGTCCAGCTGTAGAGATACCATAATTTTGAACAGTGTCAGTGAACTGCGTTGATTGTATAATTTCGGATATATAAGTGGGTTTGGGTGCGGGTTTGGTTTAGCTGTGACGTTTTTCCTTCAGTGCAAATTCGCTCATTAGAATAAATTTGAATCAAATCTAAACTGCCGTGTGTGTTTGAAAAATTTCAGTGCTTATTCGGATAAAAATACTATAGACTGACGAAAGCAAATCCCGGAAGGTTAGATAAAGGGAAACAGTGATGATAAATAAATGTTGATTGTTTTCTATGTATATGCGTCGCTAAAAATCCCTCGACGCCGAAAAGGTTTTTGCGTGTTTAGGGCAAAAGTGGTAAACTGGCATTTTTAGGGGTTATGGGAGCGGTTGGAATTTATGGGGGGTGGGAGGTCGCCGAATGGGGGCGGCCCTGTGTGTGTTAGAATGTTTCTGAATAAGCCAGGTGTGTGTTTGAAAATTTTCAGTGCCCGATTGATAATTTTATTAAACGGGATTTTGTGAAATTTTGATGAAAAAGATTTGAGCTCTTTACATATTATAATTTCTATTTTCTATGAAAAGTTAAAAATTTTGCACGGGAGATGTCTCCGTCTTGCCAGGGGGTGCCGGTGCTCATCCCCGGATTCTCCGCCGTAGAGCCAGGAGAGACACCTCAACTACTGATGACTGCATCCGTGGAAGGGGGCCGGCTCTTCTATACAGACTTCTGTTACCTTCCCACCGTGGTTTGCTGACCTGTTTAGGACGATTAGTTAGTGCTGAGAAACCTTTGTATATAATATCTGAGGATAGAATCGTCGAGCGTAAGGTACCAATAGGGGACACCCTCTGGTTTCGGGGAAGGTCATTTATGGGGGACATCCATCCCAACTAGAATAAGCCCAATAATACCAGATTGGGGCCAGGTCTCATTGCCAAAGTTTAGCAGACGTTTGTAAATTGTCGACGTTTTTGACCAAAATTTTGGAAGTTTGAAAGTCAAGAAGTCGCTGCCTTCTGTAGTTTTCTCGTCCATTTAAGTGAAAACCACCATACTTATTTTTGGCCGAAAGTAATGCAAAATTTGCGCTTTAAGGAATTCTTGAAATTTTTTGATTTGTCCCTCCTCCAATTTTTAAACCACGGTGCCGGTGCATCCTTATTCTATACTACACAACTGCTGCAGTTCGTATGTCTCTGTCGACGCTTACATGCGGTTTGGTTGCAATCTTAAGTCAATGCTTAGTGTTCATTTGTGTGACTGTGATCTGTTATTAATTTCACATTGAATTGGTGTTTTCTGCCTTTACTTGGAAGTAAAATTAACATTATGGATTGGTTGCAGTTGGTTAGGTAATTCGTTTAAATGTGATAAAGAACTTGTAAAGTTGGCATGTTTAATTTTTTATTTTCAGCTTCAGGACCTCTTGAGAAAAAGAGTAGAGTTTAACTGATTTAAGGGAGGGTCCAAATTTTGGTCATTTTTTCGACTTTCTCTGATCTCGCTGATTTTTACGTATTTTATGGTCAAAACGGCATATTTTAACGAGTTTTTAACATTAAAGTTGTAAGTCGTACGGTTGTTGCGTATATAATTTAACCTCAAAGTTCATGTGTTAAACAGGAAAATTAAAAAGTTTCACTTTTTTAGAAATCTCGAAACTGGACAATGCTAACCAACCGTGTCTGGTATCAATAGAAAGGCCTGGATGAGTCTGTGATTAGTTGGAATCAGACATGTGCAGGAGGGGAAGTTCTGGGGGGGGGGTGTGAAGAGCGGCCGAAGGCCGCCGAAAAACCGGATTTTTCCGGTTTTTTACCGGAAAAATCCGGATTCTGGGGGGGGGTGAGGGACCCCTCTGGGGGGGTGAGCTCAGGTCGGGGGGGGGGGTGAAAACCCCCCCAAGCACACGTTGGAATTCGAATTTTGATTTAGGCTTCTAAAGTTATTAATTAGCATTGCCCAGATTTTTTGACACTAATTCAAAAAAGTGAAACTTAATTTTCCTATGTTTAACACATGAGACCTCAACTTTGAGGTGAAATTACGCAACACCGTACGACTTACAGCTTTATTATTAAAAACTCATTAAAACATACCACTTGGACCATAACATATGTAAAAAATCTGCGAGCTCGGGGGAAGTCGAAAAATGACCAAAATTTGGACCCCCCTCCCTTAACTTCACTAAAGCTTGAATTTCTCCTCTTTTAACTCATGAAAAGGGTAAAGCTAAGTTTAGGCCCTAAAGTCAATTTCGTTAGTTAATCCGGCTTGCGGCTTGAAGAAGAGATTTTGCTTTAGAGAATTCCTATTGCTTCTGTGAGAATTTGCTCAGAAACATAACAAACGAGGGAGATTTTGCTACCTGAATTTAAAGTACTTGCCTTTTTAATGATAAGCGAAAAATAATTTTTAAAATGAAGCATATACAAATTTTAATATTAATCTAATGGTATATAATTTGGTTTAAAAATTGCAATGCTATAAATCAAAAACTCATTAAATATCGAGTAATAAGATGAGCAGATCTGGTGTGATGATTTTGGTATTTCGAAATGTTCTCATAAAGGTACTAACTACAAATGCACCCAGTTTCACCATATCATATCAAATCAGATTCAAATAAGCGTTGAAAACGTAGGTTTATAAGATCGCCGCTCTCAACCTATTTATAGGACTGTTTTTAAAAAGATTTAATTTTTTAAATTTCTGAAAGAGCTAGCAGTTTTATTTCTTTAGGTATTTCAATCATAGATTAAAGGGCTTCTGCCTTGAACCCAAATTTTCTGGGGTTTCTACCATAAGCACCAATTTAATTTTTTACGAACTAATGTGAACAGTGATATGAATCAGCAGTTTTTAAAAATCAATTTGTTTTTCCTGAAAACTTAACAAAATTATCTAAAACGTTTTAAACGGATCCTGAAAGTTTTCAAAAATTTAATTCTAGTTCTAATTTATAATTAGAAT
>JASAND010004784.1:0-31754 GCA_030248195.1 Trissonchulus latispiculum
CAAAAAAGTGAAAAAGTGGGGTTACAATACCGGCGCCAGGATTCTTTCGAGGTGGGGTGCAAGCAAAAAATAAAATCCCGCTACCTTTTTTGGGGAAACCCAAAAACTGAGAAAGAAGCAATTTTTCAAAATAAAAACTAACTAACTGAGAAATTTCACTTTTAAAAATTTAAATTGAAAAGTTTAAGTTTAAACTTTTGAATTTTCTTATTTAAAGAATATTAAAATGAAAAACTTAAAATAATACTTAAAATTTAAGAATTATTCGGTCGCTGATTTTAAAAATTGAATCGGAATATCGATCCGATCAATAGATCGATCAGTAGAAACGATCGATCAAAATCGATCAAAAGTGTTTTGTCTCCGATTACCACTAAAAGTCGCCTATAGGGTATTTGGGGCGCTTATTCCGAATCTGTAGTCGAAATTGTGATCAGAGATGCCAAATTCGACTTATAGACGATTTTTGAAAAAATCGATAAAAACCGATAATGGAAGAGCCCCCTAAGCGCAAGAACAATTTCTGCCTTCTTATCCTTTTTACCGGCTGCACCCACGACATTTTTGGAAATCCGCCAACTACAACTAACATACACTTATAACCAAAGTTATACTAAGGGCACTCATATCCGCCCAAATCCATCTGTCACAATCATCAATTCCAAACATTCAGCCGGTTGCACCAAATCTACCTAACATCAGATTAGACTAATTTGTAACTAAGTTCTAATTAAGACCATTTTCCGTTGCACCAGCTGAAAAGTCAGTGGTGAGATTAACATTGACTACCTTCTGACTGAGATCATAAGGAGACGTGGGGGAAATGGGGGTACAGGCCCCCCCAGACCGACAAAAACCAAAAAGAAAAAAGGGTAGACCTCTCCTCAGGAAAAGGAAAAAAAGGGCAGACCCATCAGCGATCTTTGCTGAAAATGGTTAATTTTTAGCAAATTTCAGCGATTTGTTCAAAAACTTTCTTGAAAATCGCTAGAAATTGTCATATTTTAATAATTTTTGGTCAAAAACATTAAAAATTCGGAATTTTTACTATTTCGGGGCAGATCCTCTTAAAATTTTGGAATTTCTCAGGGATAGGCCCGTCGCCGAGGACGGGGTAGACCCACCCAGAATCGGACCACGTGTTAATGTATGGATACTACAACGTCCAGATGAGTGATCGGGATAAGAGGAAGACCGCATTTATCTGTGAAGATGGCTTATTCCATTTGACCTAACCAACGTACCTGTTACCTTCTAAAGATTAATGAATATCCTCCTCTCTGGCGTTCAGTCCAAATTCTGCTGATTATTTAGACAACATTATCATTCGACGACGACGACGACGAATTAGACTATGACATTCGACCATTAAAAATTCGCTCCGCTAATTATCCACTCTATTCGTTGTTAAATAAAGAAAACCTATATCAATGTACGGACGATTGTGCACACAGTTTTTCAACCCTGAAAGGATATCTTATTATCACACCTATCCTCGTTTTCCCGGATACCACCCGACCATGCATCACAGACCGATGCCAGCATTTCCGGCCTAGGAGCAGTCCTGTCTCAAATTGACGCTCTAAATAAGGAACACTGACTAAATAGATATTCATAATGTATATCTATACCAGGGGCCTGTTCCATAAAAGTCAGTAGTATTTGACTACTGAACTACTGAATTATTGAATTTGAATTCAGTAGTACTGAAAATTCTGTTGCATAAACGGCTACTGAAAAATTGGACTACTTAATTTCAATAGTTCAGTATTTCAGTAGTAAAAGCTTTTGAAGATTTCCGCTTTCGCAAAGAGTTTCAGTAGTCAGTTTCAGTAGTGCACATAACGTTAGGATTTCGAAGTAAATAGGTATACCGTTAATATTCTTATACAATTCAGCTTTTCTTTCTTATACAATACACAATAATTGTCTTAGCAAGAAATTGAGAGGAGTTGAAAAATTTTAGCTTTTTTCAGGCAATACAAAATAATCTGATTAAATTATAAGTTCTAACCACATACTAGCACATTCATTACAATCTACATAATAAATAACTAATAACTGGTGATGCTAAATCATGTTTTGTAAATTATTATCGTTGAACGCTAATAATGCTACTACTGAATCAATTCTATCAGTGGTGTAGGACTCCCGAATTTTTTAGTTTCAACTTTCAGTTGAACGAACGTTTCAGTAGTAACTAGTTAGTACTACTTAATTTTATGCAACAGGCACTACTGAAAATTGGCGAAAACCACTACTGAAACACTACTGAACTTTCAGTAGCACTTCAGTAGTACTGACTTTTATGCAACAGAATCCCCCACTGAACCACTAACTATTAGACTACTGAATGTTCAGTAGTGTTTTATGCAACAGGCCCCAGGTATAACAATGTTCAATTCGTGATCGTAGAAAAGTACGTACCTACCGTATCACAACTGCGTACTGCGCATACGTCAGTATTTCAATCTGTATTTCATTTTATCCACCATCATTCCTAGCCACAGGCATAACGTTGTAAACAACTCTCCAATTAATACTGACTCCATTAAAACCGACTTCTCCAAAATTAAAATAACCCTTGGAATAACAAATGATCATGTCATTCACGTAGTACGTATGCCAACGCTATAATCAACTATGTAATTCATTATCTACTCCATTACAACCAAATCTTCCAACTCTAAATTTAAATGACCCCAGCAATAACTAATGATCATGTCGTTCATATACTCGCGTGTTCACATAAATTTGTACATTATCTTAATGGCAATCGTCTATAACTCCTTCCAGCTATTCACGACCTCGACGAAACTGGTCCAAACACCGACTGCTTCACCACTATAAAAGGGCTGCACTTTCACTTCAGTTTGCAAATTTCGCACTAAACCAAAATTCTCATTCTACTCCATTCTCTACATCAGTGCAATTTATAATTCTACGTTTATACTAATTCAGAGCTACTCTCAATTCAGTGATGGCGACCTATGGTCCGGTAAGCATTTTTGATTTTAGACCTGTCCAAGAGTATATCAATTCTCTGGAATTGCTACAAACCATAAATCTTCGCTTACCTCAAAGCCAAATACCTGAAATGGAAATTGACTTTTCGCAGCAATACCGACAGTTTCATCCACGAAATTCTGCTCTGAGAAGAACTCAAACCTTGCCTCAAAGATTCTACCTTAGGACTCAGTGCGGAATCCCTGCTCTGTGCAAACCTGACAATCGTGCTAAGTATCTTGCTCAACAGTTTCTTCCAGAACGGCGAATTTATGTTTCGTCTTCATACTTCGCAAAAATCTTCAGGGCCCCATACCGTACAAACTTGACGCCACAAATGCCAGAACTGTTTAAAGAGAAGGAACCGGCGGTGTTCGCAACAAAACTTCAGAACATCACTGGTTGGTCCACTAGATATCACGCTAAACCAAAATTGTGGGAAATCAAGCAATTGAGGGGTTTAGGCTATGTTAGTTATGCCGCACGCTGTACTTAGCTGCGCACACTGCCATGGGGGCCAGATTCGCTGACTATGCCTTTTCCAGCAACTTATTTTCACAGTGTCAGTGTATCCACAACAGTAACCTGTCGTTTTCCACTGTCTCTGTTGACACATAACTTGAACCACTATTATTCACCCCAGCCCTTCTAACTACACGTTCACCCTCCTCACCACTGCGTACATTGATCCTATACTGTATGAAGATATTTAAAAGTTGATACCCGTAGAAGCGCATATTTCCTTAAATTTTAATCGTTTTAATCTTTAATTTTATCCATGTGTATACTCTATGTCTACTCGTACTCATATACCGTATATATTCACATCTAATATCTCTATATTATATTCCTAACTACAATCATTCTATGCTATACATATGTCGCAGTCACATAGTGTAATTGGGCACTTCATGAAGTGTCAAATAATTTCTGACTTTTCAGGAAGTGTGATACACATTTAGTGTAATAGTTTGTTGAACCACTTTATTACACCGTTTCTGACTTTTCATGAAGTGTCAGTGCGTCAATTGAAACATAGTGAAATCCAACAGTACACTTAATTTAAACATACTTCCCATTATTAGTGACGTAGTGGACATAGTCATAACAGTCGAACAGAAACAGGCTGTTACTTTGAGAAGACATTTCACATTAATAATTATATAAGTGAACGTGCTACACATCCAATGTATGGTAACTGTTTTAACATAAGCGAATTGATATGAATTATGACAAATTAAACGAATTAATAAGAAAACAGATCCACAGAAATTGTGCTATCGATGAGAACTTTTGCAAATTAAAAACAATAATAAAATGAGTAATTTTTTAAAGGAAACAGAGTAAAATCCTAGTCAGATTCCACTGAAAGCATAATTCCTGTTTATTGGTTTATTACTTAGCTATGAATAACGTAGTTTATTAAGTGTCAATTCAAAAATAGTCTTTCTTTATTTTAAAGAATTAGCAATTACCTAGCAACCTTAGGACGACGTCATAATCTAATTTCTTAAACAAATATTACATTTCTACTTTGACTGTTGTAACAGGGTCTACTTAAGTCAAAAGCAACGCGAAATATTTTCAAATTAATTGACTGTTGGAGTTGAGATTTCACTGTGTCAATTGAGGCATTGGCACTTCCTGAAAAGTCAGAAATGGCCTGACAGATAGTGTAATAAAGGTGTTCAACAAACTATTACACTATGTGTCTGACACTTCATTTCATTCTAGGAATCAGATCTGGCCTTGGCCGATGAAAATGTCCACATCCAATTTCTAAAAGACGGCGAATCGGATGATCCTGATGCCCCGGTGTCACCGCTGGTTGAGCCTACCTGTCAGTGTTCGCCTCAGCCTGACGAAGAGAACCAACGGACGCACACCGTCATGATAATCCTTGCGATTCCCTAGTGTTAAAAGTGAACTTAAGTTCTCAAGTAGTCGTTCCCACGACATCATCGCTATTTGGAAAGGATCCCGCACCCGTATCTTCCCACGGGTCGGAACCGGAACGCCGATCCAGCAGTCGTAGCGATTTTAAGATTTCTTCGTCAAAACGCTGTCATGGACCGACAGTCATTTCCCATCATTCGCCATAAGGCTATAAAGCCAGCCAGGGACAAGGTGGCCTACAATTCTAAGTAACGGAGCACCCATTCTCTGCCTCCATCCTCGCGGCAGTACCTCCAAATAGGTAGCCGACCAAGTTCGCCGCCTGCATGCATACACTTCCGATGCTCACGGACAGCGCTGCAGCGGCCTCGTCATCAACCCATGACAAGGGAAGAACAGACGAAACCGCGTTCGCCAGTCCTACAACGAAATGACCAAACCGCGGCAACAGAACCGCAAGCGAAACCTGTCCAACACCTCCACCAAGCCCCAAAGGGGACGCTAACTGAGCAACCTGCGAAACCAAAACCGCTCAGCATTTCCAGCCTGGTTATCTAGGACTCAGTGACTCGGGGTTATGTTATGTGAGCAACGCGCTCCCGGAGCCCAGAAATATCCGCCATGAGAAGGCTCTCGTCCATTGTCCACCAGATTGCAAAGCTCGTCCTCCATTGTCTGGATATCCAGCAGGGAGGAAAGCCGTTTGTTAGCAATGGGTTACAGCTGTTAGGATCATTGGTTCATAATTGCCGACATGACTAGGCCTACTACAGTGGTCAACGATCAACACGGTCAACCCGTCCACACGCCGCCCTACCGCTCCCTAAAAATGTGGACATTTAAATGCCATGGGAAGAAATGTAAAGAAACGTAAACGGTTAAACACTATTCAATTTAATTTAACAAAAAACCTAAAAACATCTACAATACACAAAAACCTTAAAACAACACACACTTTCACATTAACTTTTAAACTTGTTATTTTATTGCGAACATAAGTGCTGCTGTAATATTGTATAGGTAATAGTTTATGTAATCCATAATCTGTAAACCGTAAACTATTTAGTGCAACCTTATTATGTAACCATATTATAATGTAACCTTCTTCAACTGTTCATTCATTTTATCTGTTCATTCCAACTGCCATCACTGTGCCTCTATGTGTGAACCCTTAAGCCCGGTTCACGATGGTGTGCTTTGTGCTTTTGTGCTTTTGTGCTTTGTCCTTTGTGCTTTCTCGGTTCATGATGGTTTGAAAAGCACAGTGCTTTGTGCTTTGTGCTTTCCCGGTTCATGATGGTCTTCTGTGCTTTGTGCTTTGTGCTTTTGTGCTTTTGGTGTGCTTTGGGAATGTTTGACAATGTCAAACATTTTGACTTGTGCTTTCAGTGCTTTCCAATCAAAACAGACCTTGTTCTATGCTGATTGGTCGAAAACTGAAACTGGAAGTCACATGATCACTACAGTATTCCCAGTGTTGAATTAAAGCTCATTTAGACACGACAAAAATGAAAAATTGAATTATTGAGAGCATGAATAGCTAAGAATTATCATGAGTTAACTTTAGCTATCGTAAATAAATAAAGATTTCATGCAAAAATTTTACTAATTAGTTAATTTTATAATAATTATTTTTAATTATTATTTATGATCGTTATTATTATTAAATTATATTATTCGAAACGTCAATAAATCTATCCTGTTAACGTTTTTAAAACACCAAAATTTTGAATTCCTTCCAAACTGGCTTCCGTGACCTGTGCTTTTGATATTGTGCTTTCTCATCATGAATCATTTGTTTTCTGTCTCCTGAGCACAAAGCACAAAGCACTGTCTCCTGAGCACAAAGCACAAAGCACAGGAGCCAAAAGCACAAAGCACTGGAGACAAAGCACAAAGCACAAAGCACTCCATCGTGAACCGGGCTTTAAAGTGTCAACAGTACTCAATAATTGCGCAATGTTATAGGGCCTGAGTCGCATTTCGTTTCGTGGTCGGCATACTTCATAATATTAAACCTTTCATATTTAACAACAACTTCAAATTTACTCACTTTAAAACATCCCCTAAAGGGGTTTAGCAGACTGTTAAAGGGAATGCAATCTGACACTGAGAGAGTAGTCTGACGATTAAAGCTTAAGTTAAGGTGGTGATTCCCTTTGGTCACTTAAAGTTTGCACTATAGTTACTCATTCATTACTTGGAGTTAAGAAGCCATTTTTATATCCAAATGTAGCTTGACATTTTCTCTTTTTAATGCATGCCACGAAACTAATGTTGCTTTTCTAAAATATTTTTAACACATTTTAGAAGAAGTATAATTTTCCAGAATTTTTGCAGACTCAAGTAAATCTTTCCTCGAGAAATCGGTTATACCATTCGATACCTCCATCAAATAGCTGGGGACGATATTTTATTTATTGTGGAATCGCTGTTCGTTATAGAGAAATAAGCTGAAATGTGTGTGACCTGTATTTTGCCTACTTTTCCCAAGTTTGTCAAGCGATTACTTTTGCTAGAAAGCAGCAATCGGGACAACCAAAAAATCGTCCCTGGGTATATTTGTGCAGAACACACTTGTTCAGTAGCAGCCCTCCAGCTTGCACGGTGAATGCTCCACAATCTTTGGAAAAAATTGGTCGTGTTTTGCAAAAACTACATTTTTTATGATAGCAGCCTACAGGATAGCAGTTGGAAGACGATCATGCGTCGGATAATTTGTCCCTGGGAGGCCTTCAGATCGACACCCTTAGTTTGATTTTACGGCTTGCGTAGTTCAAGAAATGTTGGATTATTTGATTTCTGCAAAAATGACAAGTTTTCGACGCCAAACCAAGAAAATCGGCTATGTCTCACGGTAGAGAAAAGCTAGAAACTTGCTTTAAAAAGCAAAAATGTGAAGCTCAATGAGATCTTTCGAATATATATAGTCATAACTGTATAGCTGGTGCAAAACGTTCAGAAATTGGGAAAAACCACTCTGACCGTAAATCTCGAATTTTTGAATCGAGATTGCGCGAAGGATGTTAGAACGCTAAGAGAACTTATTTCGGAAAGTTTCATCAAATTTCATTTTGATTTACGCCGCCCAATAACAATATGTGCCCAAAAGGAATCACCACCTTAAGTCGTTGTTATTCTTTAATTCTGACTAACTGTAATTCCAGACTACCTGATTCTGATCTAATAATAATTTTCTCTCTGAATAATTCGTAGCTAATTATAATTCATGGCTATAAGGAACTAAAGTCAATTCAAAATTCACATTCAGACTAAACGATTCGTCACAGAATTCGTACGAAAACTACAATTCAATACAATACAATACAATACAATAGGTTACACGTGTCCGTAATGACAAATGCAATAATATAAATATTATTCATACTGCAACTTCAGAAGCACAAAAGTAAATTTGTTTTCGGCCATTTCGATGTGTTATTGCGAAATTTCGTGTTCCAGTGCATTTGGCCGATTTTCTCGCCAGTTGACACACGCATAGGCAAATTCAGGAAAACAATGTCTCTCGGCTCATGTCTTTCATATAATGGTTAACAAGAACTTTTTGTTACAATTTTGAGAAATCGATGTTCTAAACTTTGTTATTTTCAAATATTTAGCCGTTATGTCAGAAAACGTTTGCTAATTTTTTGCTAATGTTGCTAGTTTGAACTCCTGAGACTGTGAATGTCCTGATCATAACCTTTAAATTGTATTAAATATGTATTTAATTCTTGCCAACTCCCAAAACTGGCGAAAGTTATAGCGTTTTAAAAAATTGCCACAAAAGCACTGTAAAAAGGATACCAGCACCTTGCATGTCTTAAAAGTAGGGACATCTCAATGCGTTGGCGAACGTCTCGTTTCGTATATGCCCATTAACATCATAATATTCCTTAGAGTCTCCTTTGCCATCGCGAAATTCTCCCATAAATGTTGCTTGTTTGAGTTCATAGTTCAACTTCTAGGTTTTTGCAACGCCTCATAGATGCAGTTGATGGTCAGGCACCAACTCGACTGTCCGATTCACTCCTTCTTGACTATGCGCTCAATCACGGCTGAAACTTTTTGCGCCATTGATATTCCAGTGGCGCCCATGAGGATTTTTCTTATGTACAGTTCGGTTCTAAGCAGTTTTCCAACTGATCAAGGTCAATATTCATTAATGTTTCCAGGGAATGGAGGAATCTGTTTTGACAACCAAATGAGGTATTTTAGTGTTAGTATTTAAAATAAGTTTTCTTTTTCACTAATTTTGGTCTGCGGCCAATGCTTTCATGTCTTTCTTCGACAAGACATCTTCGTTGGACTTCGTTTGCAATATCTTCGAGTGGCATACTGCTCCATTTCTCATCACAGGTGAATTCTTCCTGATAACTTTTCTCCACCTTCTCCATAAAACGTAATCCATAATTGTATTTAACTTCACCCAGTTTGAATAGTAGTTGTTCTTTAAAGTCACAGTCGTGGGTATCCACCACAAGTGTAAAAAACGTAAACGGTTAAAACTATTCAATTTAATTTACCAAAAAACCTAAAAACATCTGCAATATAGAAAAACCTTAATAAACACATTTTTACATTAACTTATATACTTCAAAGCATATTATTTTATTGCGTACGTAACTACTGTTGAAATAATGTCTAGGTAATCGTTTGTTATGTTATCTGCAATCTGTAAATTATTTACTGTAACCTTATTATTCAAACATATTATAATGTAACTTTCCTCAAATGTTTATTCAGTTTATCTGTTCATTTCATCACTGTGCCTCTATGTGTGAACCTTTAAAGTGTCAACAGTACACAATAGTTGCGCAATGTTGTAGGGCCTTACACGCATTTCATTTATAGTCGGCATACTTCATATTAAACCTTTCGTATTTAACAACAAGAACTTCAAATTTACCCACTTTAAAACATCCACTAAAGGGGTTTAGCCGACTATAAAAGGGAGTGCAATCTAACACTAAGAGAGTAGTCTGACGATTAAAGTTTAAGTTACATAGGGGGAACTAAAATGAGGGTGCCCCAAATTTCTGGGATCATTTTCATTTTCTTGCATGAATGTACACCATATGCGTGGTCAAAAAATTGGTTTTGGTTTTTGGCTTGCTCCCAGTAGCTCGTCAGGCACCCGAGAACTGGTCCGACCCCCCGCCCTTTTCGTGGCATCCAGTATAAATACTAAAAATTTTCTCTTTGCTGTTTGGTTCAATGAAAACATCTATGCTTTGGCACAATGAGATAAGACACATAGCATTCGCTTTGTTGTAACCCTAACGGTTAGAGAGCAATACTATCCTAAACTTGAAAAATTTTGCCCGCCGAATCAAAAAATTCAATTCTGGTGCGACCGCGGAAGCTGAAATTTGCTGTGAACATACACCCCATGGGTCTACAACAATGCGCCAAATATGAAGGAATTATGCCCGGGCATTATAGTTTTATTCCACTTGAAACATGAAAAAAAATCAATTTTGGTCAAGTTCAAAAAGCATTTCAAGGTATTCTAGCTTGACAAAGTTGTCAGATTTGGCTCAAATTGATACTGACTTGGACACAAGAATAATTTATAACATCCTTCCGAAATATATAAGTGCATGGCTGATACTTTGATTACTCCTCTGAGTGCCAACTCAACTGCCTGACAAGTGCATTCTTTAGCGTTTGTACAGTGTGACGTTTCATTGGCATCATGCGTGCGACCTTCTGGAACGTTCAATACTTAGTAGGAAAATGAAAATGTTGGAAGACGCTATTGTCATTACTGGACCGTAGCACCCTGGGTGCAAACTTTCTTCATTCCCCAATTACACTGTTTTTGCAACCTTTTAAACTTTTCTGTCTTTTTAAAACCTCCAGGGTATAATTTATCACCCTGTTGATTGACGTTGAAGAAAACCTTGCTTCTAACTGCACTTTAAACTGCACTGGCACCAGCATTTGAATTTCAGAAAATGAAAGAGATTCCATTTGAGCCAGTTTTTAAATGACTGGTTAACTACGTTAAAATCTTGTCATTGCGTAGCCGCTTTCCAGTTAGAAATAAAGATTGTCATGAAATGTGAGCAGAGAAAAGAAATGGTGTTTGGCGAATATCAGACAACCTGAAAAAAACAATATCAATCAGCTGCCACCCCGATCCAGAATTTTATTCTATAGCGTTCTTGACTGTAGGGGGATAGGTGTATTGTACTGCAGTGTTCGTATTTGGTTGCAACGATTTCGATTCCAGAATCGATTTCGGGAGTTGTTTTCTCAAACACAAGATTAATCAAACCTTTCAAACTTTGATCTAACTTTCTTCATGCCCCAATTACTTGTTGTTGCTACTTTTTCTAACTTTTCTGTCTTTTTAAAACCTCCAGGGTATAAGTTCACCCTATCGACGTCAAAAACTATCTATAAAAACCTACTAAATTTCACCTCCAGTTAGTTCAGTTGTTTGGGAGTTCTGCTACGGCTCAGTCTTCTATACATTAAATTAACTTTACTTTCGAGGAACAAGCTATTTACAGTCACATTCCCCCAGGGGAACCATTGAGTTAACTTTGCTAAATATATCTAGTCTGACAAGCTGGAATCTTTTCCTCTGGTTGACATTAGTACTGTTAATGGTGAACACTTTCCCTCTGGGGAACATTAATAAACTTGCATTGCAGTTCCTCTTCTGTTAAGTCCAACCTTAAGCCCACGAATCGCTACATTTTGGTGGCAGCGGTGGGATAATCAGCATCTACGTGCATGAGCCGGACCTCACCTCCAACACAACGGTCCACTGCCCAAGCATCAGCAGTAACTCCAACAACCGAACTACAATCGTCCAAAGCATCTGTATCTGCAACTACTGCTACAGCCTCCACTTCTTCTAAGCAATCGGGTACGGGACAGGAATTTGAGGGTCCTGAAGTTGGCTCATTAACACCAGAAGAATTGCCGATTCAGCTTCGCAACCAAGCATATCAAATTCAGTAGGATATGACTAATATACAGTCTGAGCCTAAGCCTCAACGATCTCGAGATAAGACTGGTTCAGACTAAGTTCAGGAATTGAACAACGAATACAAACTGTAGGAAACGAACATTATTGATCCAAACTTCTTGGCACAATTACAGCGAACCAATCCTCTGTCACAGATTGACGTTCTTGCGCAGAAAGTTGATTGCTTAACAGCTCAGGCACAACCTATCATACCGATGCAGAGCGGAAATTTCACTCTCCCAAAAGATCCGATCTCTTTGTTTTCTGGCCGACCAGGCGCGAAACTCAAAGATTGGTTTGTTACCTTCGACCTAGTAGCCGATGCACAAAGTTGTGATGACGTGCTAAAGGCAAAACTTGTTCCTGTGTACCTGCGTGATCAGGCTCGCAACAAGTACGATGAACAGGACCAGGCAATCAAAACTGATTACCCACGACCAAGAGCGGAGTTGAGTAAGTGATTGGAACGGAAGGAAACAGAAATGCTGGCAAGCCACAGTTTGGCTTCTCGTCAGCAGAAGCCTAATGAGACGATTGCCGATTTTGCTCGGTATATCCAGCAATTAGCGGATGACGGCTACCCAGATATGACTGCGGAAACAAAAGATATTCTTGTCTTCCGCAGTTTTATGCAGAATCTCCACCCAAATTATAAGCGATCCCTTCTTCCGCTAAATCCATCCTATTTTCAAGACGCGGTGCAGAAGGCTCAGCAACTGGAAGCGCTTGAGGCTATCCATCCCCGCATCAGCTGGCTGGAATGACGCAAAATACGCCATTGATAACAGATCAGTCACGCTCGGTAACCGTCGGTATCGTATCAGGAATGCTACCAGCTGAAAAATGGAAACCGCCAGTGGCGAAAGCTAATTTGCAGTGATCAATGGAACAGCTACAGCGACAAATGCAAATGCTCACTCGTGAATTGGCACAGCGGCGATCGGATCCTCCACGGCGGGGGGAATGGGAACGCCCCGCGCAAAGGAACAGGGCTCGCGACAATTCACAACTGATTCACGTCCCATCTGTCAATATTGTGGATGACCTGGACATTATGCTGCAGCATGTAGGCAGCGAATTAGTATTAGTACAGAAGTAATATGTATTCCGTTGGCGCCCGGCTGGGCGTGCTGCGAATGCCGCCACCCAACAATTCTTCCGGCCCGCCTAAACGCCGTGTAAATGCTGCATCTATGGGAATGACGAATATAAATTCTACCTCATGCACCTGGACAGCGGACCATGAAGAACTGTTTGCAACCTTGAGACATGAGCACGATACCAATGCTATCCTGACCGAACAAAATCAACGACTAGTTGCTCAGGTAACAAATCCTCAGATCTTCGTGCTCGTTTGCTAGCAACACTGCTGAGACTAAGGAGTGGGTTATGGCTCCAGATATGATCCCTCGACCTAGAATGACTTCAAAGCTATCTACGTTTAGCACCCTACTTTTGTTCTCCATTTTCCTCAGCGTTTTTCTAGGCTCCGTACATGCTGGAATTGTGCACCAGAGCATCCAATGTTGTGTATCTCTGATGAAGCCAAGACCTTTCTGGAATCTGCCGTAACCACTGCAGTGTACAGTCTCTCTGATTCTCAACCGTTGGCAACTGATGTGCTGCTGTACGAGCGCAACTATGTTCAGTAGGCATATGCACGAAAGTGAAGCAAGAAAAAAGACGTGAAGACATATTTCCTGGGTAATCACCATATTGGATAAAAAGGTTAATATCCGTGTAGACGCAGATGAGTGCTACATCATGAAAGAATGGCATATTGAAGTGCAGTGAAGGTTCGTTGGTGAAGAGGGGCGATCTCTATGAGACAAGCGGGGATTTACAATGGTGGTATCCTAGAGGAGGCATGAATTGTTGTTACTACAAACATTTTGAAATCACAAATTGCTTCTCGCACGAAGCTTATGTGTACAAAAGACATCATACACAACAAATGGAAAGTACGGCAGGAGATGTCAGTCACTGTGATTACTCATCCGGGGCTGAAAGTTTGTCAGCTGAAAGACGGCACTTATCTTCTCTGGGAAGTAAACAAGGATGACAGTTGTGAATTCCTCCCGTGGAAACCTTTGCCAGGGCATCAATGGGACGAAAACTGGCTTTCAGAGAACGGTAACTTGGCCTTGACAAGTCGCAACAAATGGGTTGCACGTGATTGCGAGGGGCAAGAGCACACGTCAGTGACCAAGGAATTCCCTTTAGAATATTAGGCCAACGACTTTATTGGCTATATCGAGCTCGAACGTCAAGACACAAAAGACAAGCTAATGGACCGGAAGTCACTCCAGCTACGAAGAATTCAGTTATTGATGAAATTGCTTTACAACGGTGTCTGGCAGAAGCGGATAAACCAATTCTTCAAAGTTGGGCAGAGCGCAATGGTATCGTGACCACGGATATCTTAGCTTCTTCCCTCCAGGCCGTTACCTTGAAAGAGAGTCATCACATCCGTTTCACCTTTGGACATGCGTTGAACGCTGTGTGTAAAATGGCCGCCAATTTTATCAGTCATGTATAACTGGTCCAGCTTGCAGACCCGAATGTCTATGAACGAACGGTTAGGCTAGCTAGACTATCAACGGAAAATTTTGATTCTCTGGGCATGAAAGTAAAATAGAATATCTCGAGCCAAACCGATACCAAGAACTTCATAGCTTCCGTTATGAACAAAGGGTATTTCGATTTTCTATACGGCTTATCCTAAAACTGGTACCAAATTTGGACCGTTTTGTGCTGCCTTTACATAGCGCTTGGATTCCTGCTGGCTCATTGTTTTCCCAACGGAACAGATGTCGTCGGCATGCTTAATATTTCGCGGCTGTTTGCTCCTGCCCGCGAAGGAATTGCGAGTTTGAGCCGGCAGTGGCAATAGCTAAGCCGAAGATCGGTCCAATCAAAATTTTCACCTTGTACCGTGACTATTGACCCAGAGTCTAATCATATCAGCATGGAGGACCCGACAGAGACAATCGTTTAATCAATGAAGATGGCGGAAGCCTTGAAAGAGACAGACCAGCTAAATCACGGCCGAGGACTAAGCTTACACCTGCGGAGGTGCCATTAGTGAATCTTGGCACTTTGCCTAGGGAGCCACCACTTCTGGCAGCAATGGCACCGCAGAATATTGAATCGATGATTCCAGCACCTCGATTTAGTACTTTTGGAGTACCTCCAACACCCGATGAACGGCATTCTGTCCGTGACGGAAATCTTTTCACTGACTCAAATGATACAGTTCCTGAGGTTTGAGTCCATGCAATCAGAACCAACACTTCCCCCCACTAGCTGTTTTGACCAATATCGCACTTCAAATCGAAAATGTACCTGTGAACTGACAATCATTCACAAGGACCTTCTGAATTCACTCCCGGCCGTTGTTGGTAACACTCTTACTGACACTGCGCCCCCCCATTTGTTGCCTAGAAAAACCCCAGAATACCATATTAGTTTTCTGGTGAAATTATATTTTCACATATTTGTTCGTGGGTGAACTAGAATTACTGATGTAAAATGTATGCAAATTATTGCAGTAATGAAGTTTGAGGCCGCTGTTCTGCATTTAGATAACAAATTCTTTATTGCTTGATGTTGGGAAGTTAGCTAAGTTAGGTCAAGCAGGAGGGAACCCAAAAAGGCAGGGGAACCCTACTAAATAAAACCCTACTAAATAAAATAAAACCGATGAAAAGCCATAAGTGTGGCTGGGCAACAAAAGTGGGATGGGATGAAATAAAAAATTGCCAATACCCTCTAAATGTTTTGAATTTTGGGGGGGGCGACAATAAAATCTGACAACCTCTTTTCGAGATACCAAACATTTTGCCAAATCTGGCACTTTTACCTTAATTTTTCAAAACATTTCCCAAATTTTAGCACAAATTGTTATGTTTTTAGACAAATTTCGCTGATACATTATAAAATTTCTTAAAAATTCATAAAAATTTTGGCAAATTTGTTAATATTTTTACTTAACATACGGGCCCGAAACCCCCAAAAAGTCTCAAATCGCAAAGGAAGGGAGCGCCCGTTGCCCCTCCCTGGTGCTCCCACTGCCCCGACCCAACCCGACCAGCTCTTTGCTTTATGATTTAAATTAAACCAATACCCAGCTACCCAGTGGATTAATATAGCATCAATGAACTTGAATTATTATTTTGAACAATTCAAAAATAAAATGTTATCATAATTACGCTTATTAGTTTGTTGGCCATTTTCAGAAACTGGATCAAAGTAAATGCCAGCAAAGCACGCTTACCAGGCTATAACTCAAAACTTAGTTCGTAAATTATACCCTAGTGAACCAGTTTAAAACGCGGTTTTTTACCGTTGTACTAGAATGGATCAAAGAAATAACGGTTTGACTCAAGCATAATATTTACTAAACAACAGTACTAAAAAGCTTTTAACCATGACTCAACCAGTGGGTCCGCTAAGGAGACGTACGCTGAAATTAGCTCCCTTAGTTTACTTACACGGATGGCATATATAGCTCAAGAAACAATTGATTATTTGATTTCTGCAAAAATGACAAGTTTTGGACGAAAAAATAAGAAAAATATTTCACAATAGCAAAAAGCTAGAAAGTTCTTTCAAACACCGAAAATGTAGACCACAAAAATATCTTTCGGATGAATATGATCATAATATATACAGCTATTGTCTAACTGTCAGAAATTAGCAAAAACTGCCATGAACGGAGACAATTAGAATTTCGGAGAGGAAATTTCGCATCTTTGCATTGTGTTTTCCCGCAACTGGAGATGTTTTAGCTCAAACCAAGAAATTGTCTCTCCGCAATAGTGCGACTATTCATCCTGCCAAAAATCCATTGGGTAGGTTTTGAGAAATCAATGTTCAGAAGAAAACAATGGCTGTTTTGCCAAAATGGTTTTTTGCAATATCTCTAGCTTAAAGCAACGATCTCCAAACTAATAAGCATCGATAAAATGTGCAATTAGGCTATCTAAACCAGAATTGTCCGTAAGATTTGGTAGTAATTTTGAAAAAACAGATTTCCTCGAAAATGACCACTCTTGACCTTCAAAATTGTTTTTGCTTACTAAACCACTGGAGATAATGTAGGTCAAAGGTTGTAAAAGCAAAAATGTTCATTTCGGTATCCTCTTTCCAACCATAGCAACCAATCCGGTGTACCGACTGCCTACCTACTGAGAATACAATGCCATATCTATATCAGTTTACCTAAAAATGCGGGGCTGGTCCTGGAATGATAATAAGCACTGAAATTGCATATTTGAAAAGTTTCATTCGCTTTTATAAAGAACTGGAGCTTGTAAGGTCAAATTTACACAAAAGGAAAAAACCACCTTAATAGAAACAGAGAACTGTGGAAAAAGCAGAGTTTCGCGGATGGTTTCAGCAATGACTAGTTAAGTGCAGACATGTGCAGGAGGAAAATTTGAGGAGGTGGGAACCGGCGGCCTTGGAAAACGGAGCAATTTTGGCTCCCCTTGTGAACGATACTGCTGAGGAGGGAATTTCCCCGATCCTCTTGTACACCCTTCTACCCTTGGAAGGGTGTACAAGGAGTGTACAAGGGTGTAAACGGGTGGAGTGGGTCCACCCGTTTCGCGCACTCGATGGTCAAATTGCCTGGTTTCAACGAACAGTTAAAATAGTTATAGCTCCTGTGCAAATACAGCAAAATGTTTTATATTTCCATTTCTGGAACGAACGAATTTGGAAGCTGTGAACGTGGTTGTCGAGATAACTGAAATTCGTCTTTATTATTATGCACATAAAAATACAAATACATACATGTCTATGTTATACAAACAAAGTAACTTGACAAACCCTCTTACAGTATTTATACGACGAGTTAAGCTCGCAAAATGGAACAGTATTTTACAAGTAAACTTCTGTAATAAGACAAGTTTAAGCTCATTTCAAAGTTGGTAATATATATCCAAGTGCAATTGTACGAAAAATGCTCAACGTTTCGAATTCCTTTCTTTTAAAATTTTTATTTTAATTCTTGTTTTTAAAATCCATTACAAGAAACACCTAAAACAAATTTCCCACCTATATACATTCAATAAAGCGTTATCACATTGGCTGTTAACACAAAAATGTACAGTACATACAGAAACAAAGTAATAGTCGTTTTAAAACAATACATAACTAAAAATAAGCTCGATAGATGTACCTAATGTATGAGTTAAAGAAACGCCATATCCCAGTCCTCCATTAACCCTGTACCCAAACCTTGTTGGATTAACAGTGGTAAGTTATAACTTTCTGAATTTCTTCACCTGGTTCAAAATACAATAAGATTTTGATTCCTTTTGGGCGCATATTGTTTGAAAATAAAGTTTCAAATCAAGTTGAGAATTGAGAAGCATTTTCAAAAGCATTCCAGCAGTCTGCGCATCCCCTATCCAAAAGTCGCCGTTATACATTGTTTCGCATACCCAGCCACGATTTTTAAAGGTTTAAAATTTGAACTGTCAATTTGAAGGTCCCCAGTGTCTAAACCTTCAGTTTCACTTAGCAAAACAGTTAAGTCATTCAAATTTCAGTGTTTTGGATTGCCATCGGTCCTGACTAATTAACAAACCAAAGCTACATTCCACTACTAAGAAGTTAAACCAAATAAATAAAAACCAGTAAAGAGCAACGATGCAGCAGCACACAGTCACAAGGTAGTAAAAACATGCAACAAATTTACAGTTAAATTATTGAATATCATCGTTAAACCGTCCCTCAAGTCTGTCCAATGAGAATTGATCACAAATTAAATATGATACAAGCTACACATAAACCTTAAAAATAAAATTAACTACAAATACAAATAAAATAGGGATGAATAAAACCAAAACCACGAAAACTGGAAGAATTTCACACCCAAGACAATTTCATTGCTAGCAATCTAGAAAACCATGGATTGTTTTAAAAGGTAAGCAGTCACCGTTAGTCTATTTGTTGTAAGCTTATACATACACGATACAATAATGAAATGTTAAGCTTAATGCTGGGTAAAATCACAGATTTGTCTTCAATTTACTGCGCAACTAGTAAAACGGTGTATAACATATTAAAACCGGCAAAGCTAGAGAATTCCAACCGTGTATTATAAATTTGATTTGTGCTCCAATAATTAGTATTAACTCTTTCACAAGGGTGCTGAATTTTGTCCAACTTTTAGCGAGAGAGATTGTTTCTCTTATTATTATGAAAATTTAGTCAGTTAAAGAAAATGATTTTAGTTACCATAGATAACCAGATGTGCCTTTTTGTTCTGCCTGGAGGCAGAACTATTTACACGGAATATAGATAAGAAATGCACTATCAAAGGCTTCTCAATTCAAATATCTCCTATCTTCAACATTGTTCTCGTATATTGTCTAGCTCATTTTTTAACCGAAGGGGGCCTACAGGTAATTTCAAGTAATAGCAAATTTAGATATTTTAATTTTATTGTAATTGCTATTTTGTACGATGCCTTGTACAATTGTGTTCCTTCCTACTGTGTGTATGGTGTTTATAATAGTTTAGTTTTTATTCTCACAATTCCCCCTGCCAAAATTTCAATTGCAAAATATTTTCATCCCCCCCCTCAAACTAGGAATATCAAGCAGCTTTGAGATTCCTGTGTTTATGCAAATGAGGTCTGCAAATTTTGAAAGCAGTTCACAAGAAACCACAAGACGACAGGCTGCACCTCATGAATGATTTACTTACGTTCAATAGCTGAAGATAAATGTTTTTTCAAGCTTTTATGATTTGAGAAACCAGAAAACTAATACTACTGTAACTTGAAAATTCATAGTATAAAAACAAATTAAAGCAAAATTGGCAAAATTTTAATGATCACTTTATTTTATCTTTATTTTATTTTACCACTTTGCTTTTATCATCAATCGACATTGACTAGGGCTAGACTTTGAGTATATACCGTAGAATCCGGTGGAACATGTTGTATCTGGACTAAATGAGGGTCAAAAATAGTGATGTTGTTCGGCCGGGTTTTATGCTCGGACCGGCCGTAACGTAATAGAACGCAAACCTTTTTCAATAAAAAATAAACCACTACGTTCAGTTCATAGTACTAACTGAACGTAGTGGTATAACCCATTGTAGTATAAGCCTTATGTTTAGTTTTGATTTTTCAACAGTCGACAGTTCAATAGTTTATCTATCCATTTACAGTCCAGGTCGGAAATAAGTTTCTTATTTTCGCAACTATTCGCAGTTTCGCGAAGACATTCGACATCAAAAACTTTGATGAGTGTTCGCGAAGGGGCGAGTGCAGAGTCCTTTGTGCATTCGCAGTCATTCTGGCAAATGCTAAAACTAACAGTAGGGTGCCTGTTGCTTTGACTTACAAATTCAAGCCGACCTTCGCGAAAGTTATGTAAAAGTTCTCTCGCGAATTCGCGAAGGCTTTTCGCATTCGCCTTGACGAAGAAAGCGATTTCTGACCGGGGACTGTATCTGTAGTTGCGTGGACATAAGCGACAACAATTAAGCACTAATTGGACGTACAGTACCAATCAAAGCCTATTTCACCCATTGACTAACAACAGGGAACTGGTCTCGGAAACATCAAAAGCACCAATTAATTTGGTAAATTTGGTTTCATCAATTAAAAAAAGGAAACGATTGATCTCAAAAATGGTGCAAACGAATAGGTCTAAATACTATGCATTGGGCTGGGGCTGTGGACCTTACATGTCGTGCAAAGTGGTCAGTTTTTACGCTACAATAATACATTCATCTTTAAGGCTCAGATGCAGAACCACACCCCTTTTAGGGGTCCTCTTGTTAAATATCCCCCGGCAGTTTCAACGGAATATAAACACAGAAACTTATCTATATACAAAACAGTCGCAGTCACACGTCAAGTCACAACTACAAAATATATTCTAAGGACAACCCGATACCAACAGTACAAAAAGGAGCTGAAAACGTTAGTATATAATATTAAAGTTCCCAAAAAATAACTGCTTGTTTACTTTAGATATCATGCTTTTTTGTTCCTTGTTCCATACTGGTCCTAACATTTTCCAGAGTCTATAATTCTTCAGCCATTTGCCACCAGAAAACAAGTTCTGACACCACAACATTCAAGAATTCGAAATTCCATATTTCGATGGCTAATTCACCCGGTTCGGAGGAGGGGCCCAGATGAACAATCACTTTTAGCACAGCACTGTGGAAGGAAATTACAGAATGCAAACATTACTGTCAAAACAGATTGCACTTGAAGTACTTGAAGTTCAGGGAAAAGTTTTAAGTGTTCAGCCGCGCTGACTTTTTTCAGTCGATATCGTCATACTCGTCCAGCGATATCTGATCATCGGAATCGTCCTTATCAAGAGATCGATAACCTCGTCTTCGGCTGTTCCGATAGAGGCGGGCGCGCTCTCGACGAGCCCGATTTCTGATCTTTTCTCCGATCTGTCGACAATTTAGACGTCGGAACATCCGAACGGCACGCTTGAACCTCTGAAACAAGACAGAAAGGTACATTCAACATCATACGTACACAATAAGTAAATGAATAGATAAGCAATGAGTAATGAACAATATGAACGTATAATGAATATAATAAATACAAAAATGAATAAGGCAGAATGGCCTGAATAAGTGGTGAAATAAATGTAATGTGATCAAATTGTAATAAAATATATAAGTTCCTTTATTTTGATGAACGGCAGGGCCATAGCGGAAGAAAATGTGAAATAAACATGTATAATTTATATCTCGATGAAGATTTGGCCATGGTATCTGTTAACGAAATCACGAAATTTATCAGAATAATGTGTTTAAAATTGCATGTTTCTAATTTCAAATTCAAAATTCTACCTTTTCCTTTCGTTCCCAGGGCAGAATAAGATTCATGATGAAATTGCCAGATAAGGGATCCACGGATCCCATCACAAGAAATCTTCCTTTGCGAGATTGCTGGAGTTTGGATCGCACGGAATCGCAGGGACAGATATCCTTATTTTTGGTATAGAATAGGGGAACGTTGCGAAGATTTGTTGCTCTATCGAAGCCTTTCGGCTTCAGAGATCTCCCACGACGGACCACCAAATGAGTTGAGTCTACTTTACGAATCTTCACTTTTAGCACTAAAACAAGAAAACATAGAAAATGTTTAATGCAATTAAAAGATAATAAACCAGCTACCAGCTACCAAACAGCTTTAATTTTAGGAAACTGTTTTAGGAAATTTTAGGAAATGTACAGCAAACTGTTTCCTAGTAATAAAAAGGTCTAAAACGAAAACCAGTTGAACAAATCATGGTGACGACATACCATGAGTGGATCTGCAAAATGTATCCAAAATATTTTCAAATGTTGGCACTTGACGACATGAACTGCAGATCTGATCCTCTAAAACAAGAAAATAGCAAAATTTACAGTAATCTGCAATTACAGTTCACACAGTTGACTATGGTTACGCTGTAATTTATGGCTATTTACAGTGTCTCAAAATTGATGCCAGCTAAGTGTTAACTTAAAGAGAAAGGTAACAATGAATATTCTCTTGATAGTGCTTCCTTCCACAGTACTAATAATTAATTTATGTACGACGGTGACACAATACTCTCAACCCGACATTTGCAGAAGCCAAAGAAAATCAAAGTTTTTTCACTTTTTTTCAAGAATCAGGTATGTATACATATGTAGAGTAAAGAAGGATAACAGAATAGGGATGAGCGCTTAGGTAGGGAGGATCAATTCTCCCGTGGTTCTAACTACTTATATAATATATATAATTTTCTGTTCAGGTATGGGTTAGGGACGGCTTCAAGCTTCATTCACCTATATAGTCGAACCACACAGTTTGCAGCCACTGCTGTTCTTTAGTTCCGCCTTTGCACATTAGCGATCCTTAAGTTTTAGCTCCAGGAACCTGAATTTTTTCACAGACGCTGATGAGTAATTTTCTTTTTAAGTCTGCCGCAGCAGCTTTGTCTCAGAGCCGAGCCGATACTCTACGTAGGCTTACATGCAACAAAGTGCAAAATTTGCGCCAAAAGCACTTGCCAAACACTAGCTAAAGAACAAAATACACAAGTCGGCTAGATGAAAGGACTTTGTTAAGCCAAAACGCAAACGCCATGCAATTTTTAATAAAAAACAGTGCAAATAATTAAAAAATCCGTACAATATATAGTGAAATAGGTTTGTTTTTTTATTTTTAATCTGAAGCGCGTGGCACGTTTTCAGAGAACCAACGAGAGATAAAATTACCAAATGAGCCTAAAAAATTTGCGTTTGTTGTTCTTAAAAGAAGTTCATAAAAATTGAAGCATTCCAAATTAGCTTTATGTATGTAACATTCCAAATCGCAACTACAATACTTGCAAACCAAAAAACATAATTTAAATGACTTTAAAACCACACTGGTAGCAAACAGAAATAAACCAAAGAAAGGTCGTTCACACTCACCATTCTTACCATAGTTAGCCCGGGGCTGAATGCACATGTCCGTAGTGACGGGGAATTTGTCACAACGAAGCATCTCCGGCCAGGGGAACCCGTGATAGGACATTCGGCTTTCGCAGCCTCGTCGAACCGCTTCGCAGAGCGATCGACACGGTTGAATGGAGTCGTGCTTTTCCAGACAGACTGGCGCAAACAGGGAACACAGAAACAGCTGAAAATTGAAAAGTGAATAAAATATCACGAAATTTCATAATTATTGTAATTAATGGAGTTATACACTCTTCCTTTTCAGTTAGGGTCTCTTGCGCAATTCCCTCAGCCCTATGTTTTGAACAGAATTTTAAAATTTCAAAAAAGTTTTAAAAATTTTAAGTTGGTAAGGGAACCAAGGGGATAAAAAAATTTTGTCCCCGAATTTGCTGAAAACTTGCATACAGGGGTTTTCTGTGGCGCTGAGCGCGAATCAGAAATCCATTATTCGATACAGCATTTTGTTATCTCTAGCTAAGGATAACCTTACAACTTTAGCTCATATTAAGCTAACGAAAAGCAATACCGAAAAAAGGATTTGAGATTCGTGCTCAGTGCGCCAGAAAACCCCAGAGGCCAATTTCGTCATTAGTCCAAGTTCACTAGTTCACAAGCAATTTCGGTTTCGTCAACGATTAGTCACAAGCCACGGTCACAAGCAAAGTCCCTGTTTGTGGCCAGCTGCCCACAACTTGATTTTCCAGTTTCAGTTTCATCAAAATACAAGCCACAAGTCACAAGTTCACAAGTCCCTGCAAACAGCTGAATAATCTCACAAGTCTAAGGATTACTTGTGGCAATCAAATATTAATAAATAAAAATTAATATTAAATGACTTTGATCACTTAACGAACGATGATGGCACTTCCTCAAAAGCGGAAAGCCCGGTTCACACTAGGGCACAAGCACAAGCACAAGCACAAGCACAGGCACAAGCACAAGCACAACCGGTTCACACTATAGAAAACTGGCACAAGCACAAGCACAAGCACAAGCACAAGCACAACGCAGAGTTGAATTCAGTTTAACTTTTTGCACAAGCACAACGCCTGCAGCCAATGAAAATTGTTTTGCACTATGCACAGAAGGCGTGGCCATGCTGAATTTCAAATTCTATTGGCTATGCTTGTGCCCTAGTGTGAACGTTTTCATCTTGTGCCTGTGCTTGTGCTTGTGCTTGTTCTTGTGCTTGTGCCTGTGCTTGTGCTTGTGCCCTAGTGTGAACCGGCCTGAACATTTGACGAAAGAAATAAACAGAATTGCGCAAGAGACCCATTAGTTATATATGACATGCTATAAATTAACCAAAAAGCAGTTACTTTGTGGATCACAAAGCTTTTTAATGGCATAAAGTACCTAAGCAGCTCCCTGTGAAAATCCAATAACACTTTGTGCTGCATAATTAAAATTGAATTATAACTTCGTGATTTCGGGTTACCTAGACATCAAATAGTACATCACGTAAAAAGACTTCTCGGTCTCAGTTGATGGATTATTTAATAATTTAATAATTTTAATATTGATATAAACTGGTGCAGAGCATTACTCAGGTTCAAAGTTTGCATTGATGCACGTAAGGCGTTCACAAATAGATTCAGAGTATACCATGAAACAAAATTGGACAACTCTTTCAAAGTTAATTAGCTGGGAAATTGGTTTACTAATCGTTTGCAAATTTGTGGAGGAAAAATTGCTGCGTAGATTCCAAACAACGATCTGACTCAAACAACGGCTGTAAAAACGAGTCCTAAAGCAATTGTTGTTGAATGAATTGACGTTTAAACTCTTTCTTAAATTGAAATACCAAGAAATTCTTATTCGAACCAGAAACGTAAAATTATACTGATTTGTGTAAATTAACACTGAGACTATTAACTAACACAAAAAACCACATAGAATTTAGAGAGTGGATCACAAATAAGACATCCTTGCGGAAAATTGAACTTCAGCGATTTATTGCAAGAAATGAACAAAATCTTGGAGCACAAAAAACGGCATGGCCGACGTTTGTTCCAGATTTTTTTGTAAAAGCCCGCATTCAGTCGAACAGAGAAAAATGATTATGCCGAGAAACAGCAGTTCAACTCTAATCCGACCAATCTTTATCCACTGATCTCCTGCAAGTTGAAATAAGTCGTTGAAGTTGAACAACTTTTAGCTATTGCAAAAACGTGTCACTTTCAAACAACGCAGACAACTTGCTCTCAGCAAATTCAGTCAGTATTGCCTACATAGTGTAAGAAACAGCAAACTCTAAAACTAATTAGAATACGGTCCCCCATACCTGTGCATCCGGATGGCAGTTGAGTCGAAGCAGGGGGACCCAGGAGGAAGCCTGTTCCGTGGCCTCCTGAAGGGTTTCCTGCTCCAGGAGGTTTGGGAGCCGCATTCTGTGATACTCCAGGCCGCTGCAGAGACTGAAGTTCCTGGGAATCTCCACACATCGAGGCTGGGACGCTCCCCGGGAGAGCATGGCCCAGGACTCAGACAGAATGGCGCTGCTGGCCACCGTAAAGTACCAGACAAGCTGCCACCAAAGGATCTTAAAATAAATCATGAGGGGAGACGGTAAAGAAAAGTTTACGGAAAGAGAGTTGAGAAATCAGAGAATAGAAGGAGACGTCGTTGTTTCAATCTCTTAAACTCCTCCCCAGAACGCAGTGAGGTGTAAAGCAACTATTACAAGAGCTGACAACCTTTCAGGCGGTCTGTTTTCTAGTGTCAATCAAAATCCTGCAAGGCTTTCCTGTGTCGGCAACAACAAAGGGAGCAAAGCCTACACTTGGGAAAAGCAAGCTTACTTATGCTTCGGCTTAAAATCTATATAAAATGCTAAGGCTCTTAACATTTCATGCGACATAGCAAAAGTGGGAGCTGGGGTGATAATTGGGGGGACCTCTAGGGTGGTCCTAATTATGGGGGTCCACCTTTTATTCCCCTCTCAGACTAGCAAAGAGATATTAATGAAACTATTGTCATGCTAGAAATTCATGTACCTACAATGATTTGCATTAGGACACTTATTGATCAAAAGAGAGCCGCCCCCGGAAATAGACTGGGGAGGGACCAAATGGGGAGTTTTTTGATGAGACTGAAAAGCCGACAAACTGAACTCTCTGATGACCTCTGGACTCAATTGGGGAACATGTCCTTTGACTGAAATAAATAAACTAATGGATTGTGTAATGACTAATGCTGCAATGAATAATGCCGGGCACGTGGTCAATTAATTGCATGGTTAGAAATATGAAATTTTACACTAAGGGTTACTGTAGCGGTTTATTCCACTTATGCCTAGTGGAATTCTGCCTACTCCTTGTCAAAACTCAAAAGTGGAAATATGCCTACTCGCATTTAGAAAAATTACGAGGTGGAATTATGCCTACTGCAAAACTCAAAAGTGGAATTGTGCCTACTGCTACTGAATCTGACTTTAACTTTGGGATATACATTACGTTATTTGTACACCTACATTATTTGTACTTTAATTTTTTTTAAATTGAAAAGGCAATTTAAAATTTAAACTCAAACTGAAATTTCTATTTCGTCATAGTGTAAAATGCTTTGAACTTTGAAGCTTAAACATAAATGAATATCTTCATGCTGTATAGATTACTTTATGTCACAATATTCCGTAAGCAAAAACAGCATTATAGTTTTCAAAAACTGTGGTATTTTATTTCTTTGTCATTCTGAAATAAAATCGTAATTTGAACTTCTTTGAAGTTCGCAGTCGGAGAGAAGTCCTAATCGGTGACTTATCTACACTACCTAGTAGGCAAACAGTAGGCGTAATTCCACTATGCATAAAAGGAGTAGGCATAATTCCACTTTTGAGATTTTTTCAGTAGGCACAATTCCACTTTTGAGTTTTGAAACTGCTGAGCGGCAACATCAAAAGAGTAGGTACAATTCCACTAGGCATAAGTGGAATACACGACTGTAGCTATGAATGAAGGAATGAAAAAAGAAAAAGAAGTGCTGTACTTTCTGTGATAATAAACAAGCTAAACTCAACTACATAGGTAAACATCCGATAATTTGCTTTGGCGGCTCGCTTGGCCAGCTAGCAACTAGAGCTATGAAGTTTAGCTAGCTTAGCTAGCTACCTATAAAGAAATTAGGTGTCAATTTGGTCTGTAGCCTCTAGTCTCTGGTCTTCACATCAAGAAAATTCAAAAATGTATGGAAAATTCTATTTTTCCGGATTCGAAAACCGAACCAAAAGACACCGATCTGCTTTTATTTTTCTTCTTTTCTTTTTTTCACAGCTATACTAGACAATTTTTCAGTTAAACAGCGCTGTATTTTTTCGATTCTGCTTTCCTTTGCTCAGGATAAGAAGCTGGTTTGGGTCTCTTGCTCTTCCCCCCCTCCCCAGCCATAACCTTGGGTCTGGGTAAAACCCGGCTCCGGCGCATTTTTTGACCAATAACTGAAATTTGGTGTGGGTGTACACTAGAAAAATTAAAAAATATTAAATTTTAAAATTTTTTGAAAATTTAAATTTTTGTTTGCTAAGGGGGGACCAAGGGGAACCAAAAAATTTTTTGAAAACAATTTTTCCGAAAACTTGCATAAGGGGGTTTTGAGGAGCGCTGAGCACGAATCTGAAAACCGTTTTCGATTCAGCTTTTCGTTAGCTCAGTATAAGCTTACATCTTAAGCTTAAAACTTTAGTTTATATTAAGCTAACGGAAAGCTAAATCGAAAAACGGATTTCAGATTCGTGATCAGCGCCCCAGAAAACGTCCTTATGCAAATTTTCATCAAAGTTTTTTCAAAAATTTTTGGTTCCCCTTGGTCCCCCCCCTTACCAAAAAAAAATTTAAAATTTTTTATTAGTTTTTAAAATTTAAAAATTTTTGAATTTTTGAATTCATAAGCCTCCAGTATATACACCCATACCAAATTTCAAAGTTTATTGGTCAAAAAATCAAAAGTTATGGATGGGGGGGAAGCGCAAGAGACCGGCTGGTTTTAGTTCACTATTCGCTTGCTTATTCGTTTGCAAAGCTTGAAAGGTCGAACTTTGCAGTTTCTGGGTACCGGAAGCCGGGAGGAAAGTGGAAATTTTGTCAGTTTCAGTTTTGGCTTCATCTACCGTAACCGTCAGTGATAACAAAATCGCAACAGATAAACCTCATAGTGGAATACTATTATTCCAGATCCCTTGCGCTTTTACGCCATAACCATTTGAATCATAATGCCATATTACACACTGACAAACTTAAAGCATTCAAAACTTGAGAAAATTAATTTTTCGAATTTTGTAAGGTCATATCGAAATGTTACTTTCAACGGTTCTGGTGAAATGTTGCATTTAGGAAATTTCTAGTTCACCCAGCACGTATCTAAAATCAAGTTTTTTTGATAAAGATTTTCATTACCTCAGTACATAGCAACGTTAGGCCAAACATTATACATTTTCAACCAAATAAGCAATTTTTGGTTTTTAAAGGTGGGTCCTTTTAAAACTTCAAAATGTTTCAAGAGTAGCTCTTCTTCGAAATCACGACAGACCCCTTGTTTGTTGTACCCCGTAGCTATGAGTATTTAAAATTTAAGCTTTATACTAAGTTTAACGAAAAGTATAGTCGACAACCGAATTTTGGACAGATCCGTGCTCAGCAAACCAGAAATATCCTGAGCGCAACTGCAAATGCAACCGCATCTGCATCGCAAAAAATTCTGTCTATTCTCTTGCTCCGTTGTTTAAAAATCTTAAAAATTATATCTCATAGAACAGAAAATTTTTGAATTTTTCTATACATCCTCCTCCTCCTCCTCCTCATTTTCCAAAAGTACAGTAATTAATTAATCAAATCATCTGTGGCTTGATCGAGGAGATAAATTGTAAGAGAGTCCTGATAACTGATTTAGATAGCATTTGGTTTGTAGTTTAGTGGAATTCTAGAAAGAGATTTGATTTTTGATTTCTGAAAACATGGAATAAAACAGGAGTGATTGAAAAGCTTTATATATGAAACATAGTATCCGAAAGCTTATACATCCTTAGCCTTCACTGTGATAACGAGAAGTGGAATCAAGGAGATTCAAACTGGCGACTCTGCGACATTATTAGAAAATACAACAATATATTATAGTTAATACTCTGTACAGAAATCACCGAACTAAATTTAACTTATGTATATAACTTTTAAACCTTAATTAACATTATCTCAAAGGATTATTGTTAGAATAGAAAAACAGATTAAATCAAATATTAAAAATAGAAAACTTGAGCTGATTAAACTTACAAAAACAGATCCACACGGATAGCAGGAGGCGGGAACTCGCATGACTAGACCAACACACTTTTCCAAAATGCCAGCAAACATAACCCACCCAAGATAAGATGAAACGTATTTGGATTTCCTCTTTAGAATGCCACCCTTAATGCAGTCTTTCTACGCAAACCACCTACGTCAACTGACAGTGACAAAGGTGACACGTACCTTGTTTATTGTAGTCCTACGTAACGTGAGACTTTATTTAAACCCTTATCATGACTACAATGAGGGGAGGGTCCTCAATTCTCCGTAAATTAGCCCTCATTTGACGACAGAAAAGGGGTCTAAACATTTTCTCAGGCGCCACGGCTATTACAGGGCAAACGAATTGACATTAACTCACGCAAATCCTAAAATTGTTACAGGATACTCCATTTTCCACACATTGAAAGAATTTGCGCAAACTGAATTGCGAAAAGGAAACAATTGGAAGGAGAATGACTAAGTTGTCCGAAACGAATTACGTAGAGTGGAATGTAAAATGTATAGCGTCTAAATAATCCTCCCGAATCTTAAGTAAACTAGAATTCTTCCAGCAATTCAACGCCTGCCTAAGTTCAAATTCTCCATAAATGCGTTTGAACAATTTTTGATCGATCATTTGGTGATACTCCGTTAGACGCACTACAATTTTTCGCAATTGTCAGAAATGCTCTACTCCGGTAGGCGCACACCTTACAAATCTGAGGGTATACTGTAAAACGCACTACTGCGGGAGGCGCACACCTTACTAAATTGAAGGTTTACTGTAAAACGCACTACTGCGGGAGGCGCACACCTTACAAATAGTTCTTTCTTGTCGTAGTTAATATGTAGGAAACTGTTAACGCAAACGCTTATATTCTTCTGCATTAACAATTAGTAGTCATTAGGTATTATTATTTCGCCGAAGGCGAAATACTTGGAATCAGTGTTGGCATCTGGGATGGGATGGGATGGGATTGAAAACTCATCCCATGTGGGATCAGTGGGATTTTATGGGATCATTTTTCCTTACAAAGCCTTCAAACATCGTTTCCAAATTTTGAAAAAGTGCAATATTTTGGTAAATTTGGCATAAAAATGTCTGTTCAATTTCATAATTGGCATTTTGATGACTGCCAGCAAAGCAAAGCATGGATCTCTTTAAGGCGCCGGTATCGCTGTGATGTTGAAATGCAAAAATGTGCAATTTTGCAATATAGCCTGATCGTAAAATGCCTCTCTGTAATACTTCTGTCAAACTAACTAAGGTACACCATGTTGATCGAATATGTAGAATTCATTTTTCTAACAGAACGCAATAAAACTGCACAGAAAATTTTTTAAAATGTGTTAAATGTGTGCAGATTTGTTAATTTTAACAAAGTTTCTGTACAGAAATAGACATAAATCTGTGCAGAATTGCTTTCTTTAGAAAGGGCAATTGCACAGAATCTGTATACAAATTGAGAAAATTTTTTAAAATCTTTGCAGAATCTGCACAAATTTATAACAAACAATAAAAGGGAGGGCTTATAGTGTCTTAAAGGTGGTGATTCGTTGTGGAGACATCAACTTTGAACCATTATTACTCATTCATTATTTGGGGTTAAGAAACCATTTTTCTATCAAAATGTAGCCATTCATTCTTTCTTTTTAAGGAATACAATGAAATCAATTTTGGTTTTCGAAAATGTTTTATCAGATTTTTGAGGAATTACAATGTTTCAAATTTTTTGCAGGCTGAAGGCTTTTGCGTTTTGCAGGCTTTTAAATATTTATACTCAATCGGTTTAGTCCTATCGATTTACTTTCTGCTCAATTTATACAATCTAATTGTACTTAATGCCTGTTAGCTGGAGTTCGTTTATTTAAGCTAGAGCTTTGGTCGACAAACGTATTTGGCAAAACTGCGATTATTTTATTTTAAACATCAATTTCTCAAAAACTACCCCATGGATTCGCGTAAGCTTTGGCAGGATAAAAATTCGCAGTATTGCGGAGGGACTTTTCTTGACTTGAACTTCAGCAGCTGCGAGAATACTCAATGCGACATTGCAAAATTTCGTGTCATCGCACATTTGGCGCATTTTCTGGAGTATAGGACCTGTTGAGCCAAATCCATAAAATTTCCCTTGACC
>JASAND010004785.1:0-32086 GCA_030248195.1 Trissonchulus latispiculum
GTAGAATAAGCCCAGGTACGTGCTTACTACACAACACATAAACTTGATTTATTCTGAAAATTGGGATGACGAATGCGAGAATTAATGGAGATACACTAGGATTAGAAACCGCTGAATGAAAACTAAAATTTCAAACAGTAACGATGTAATGTTAATAACTTTGCAAACCAACAGAATAGTACCTTGAAAAGTGCCTTTTAAAAATATCGCCCATAATGAGCCTGTATTTGGAGCGACGCTGTCATGTTATGGAACATAAATTTCAAACAACTCATGAGCACCGACCATGAAAGATCACATGAAGATACCAAAACTAATGACTCTTAAAAACAACGGAATAATTTAACAGTCAACTAAGCAGCAATAGATTAGGAAGTTTGGAGGATAGAAAAATGCAGAGACAAGCCTTTTCATGTATTTCTCTCTCAACGTGAGGTACTCGCGCTAATATCAAACCAAAGTTAGACAACTGTTTACTTCTTCCTTCTTGAACCATCAAAAACTAAGTGGGAAGTTATAAAGGTAAATTGTAAATTGTAGGCTAGATTGTAAACGAATTCTTGTGCCGTTACTGTCACTATTCACCAGTGTCGCTCTCAGAGACCGTAAGAGGGTCAGACTCCAGTACATAAAGGAAACAGAAGAATGCCACGTTTTTCAGCGTTATATGCAGCTGATGGAGTGCAAGTCACACTCTAATAACAGACGACTGAAACCGTAAACAGCAACACTATACAACGACAGACACAATAACTATAAGTTAACCGACACCGATACCGGTAAAGCGTTTTCCAGCAGTTCCGTATCTGAGCGGAAGGCAATTCTGAGTGCCAGTAAAATGTCAGGAGTGGAATCTCTTTATGATTCCAACTAGAACAAATTGATATCAATTCAGCATTAACAAAAGAGTGAATTGAACCAGCGAATGGCTGTTCAGACAAGTGGTACAGAAATCTACAAACAAAAAATTACATAAATGCTCAAAAATTGGATTATATTCATCGAAATTACTTACAAAATCATGAACAACCGAAACCGATTAACATTTCAATTTTGTAGCCAAAAGTTCAAAAGAAGCTAAAGTGCATTAAAGAAAAAAGTAAAAAATTACATATGCATAGTGCAAATAATGAATAAATAATGCAATCACTGGTTCATTCGCTTTACCATTTTGCCATTATCGCCGTCAAATTTTGTCAAGAATTTGACTATTTCATCATTAACTCGCTCAGAGGTATTTCCGTTTTCAAGTAAAGCTGTCAATACAAGCATCTTTAGGGCGATACACCGCGAGCAGTTCTTCCTCATTGAAGGAAAATAAACTGACCTAAAAATACGTTCTGTAATTAAAAGTTCAAAATGTTCTATACATTATATACCTACTATTGTATATAGCATTGTATATACACAAAACTTATCCACACTTTGCAAACCAGTGAATACAAAAAAGCTCATAAGTACATACAAATAAATAGAAAAGGCTCACTTTATTTTGAAATAGTTCATTTTCACTATCACACCACTGGCATAGCGCCGACACTAACGTTTCACTGAGATTAACAACGGAACCCTTTATTGAATCCAATGACTTCTTATAATCTAAAACAACCCACCCAACAAATAAAGACGCCTATTTATTGCTACATACAGGAAGCACAAAGATCCTATGAGTTCTGTAACTGCTTGCGTTATTAAATTTTATAGGTTGTTTAGATTTAACGCCCTAAGTATAAATTCCCTAAAAGCAAGGATTTTTCCATTTTGGAATTGTACCTTCATTTAAAAAATAATTCCTCGACCAGCTGCATAAAACTGATTTTACCAGACTTAAACACTGACTCTCACATGAACTTGAACGTCCACCAGATGGAAGTTTTAGACATATTTCATATTTTCTAACGCAGAATACGTATTTTCAGGGACAGCCCGATGCAACCAAACAACCATAAATAGCTACAGCTGTCCCAAAAAACTGTTTACATAGAAATTTTAAGGGGGGAAAGGAGGTGGCAGAACCAAAATTCAATTCTCCAGAACTATGCAGTCCCAACAGCAAAAAAGTATTTCAACAGAGTATGTATTGTATTTATACCCTCAAGAAAATTCATGAGGCCAGATTGTTCCAATACTTGTTCTCCCAAAGACAGAATTGCCTTGGCCCTGGATACAGCGATAGGAGAGCTGTCCCTTAGCCAAAGCCAGCTGAAACACTGCCACATCAAACTTTGTCGATTATCAACTGTTAGGCATGCAATATCAGGAATTGCAGCAAATAATTTAGTTATAGCAAGCTGTTTCAGATGCTGCGCTTGATCATGCTTCATGTTCGAAGGTGGACCTGTAGCGCAGAATTTCAGCAGTAGCGAAACTGTAACGTTCACATCAGTACTTAAAACCTAGAAAACAGAAAATATAAATCTACATATTAGAAAGATAACAAGCCAAGCTAACATATTGGTTTAAAAGGGTTTGTCTGGGTCAAATTGACCCAGGTCATAAATTCACAAAGCAACACTCAGACTTGACTATTGAGTAACAGGCAGCAGCGTTTTCTTGCATCAGCTATTGAATTCTTGCACAATAGTCTGGGTATTTTTTACCGGGGGGGGGGGGGGGGCCCCCCCGAAATTGACCTTCCCCCCCCGAAAATGCCTTCCCCCCCCCCGAAATCGCCCCCTCCCGGGATTTTTGCTTCCCCCCCCCCGGATTTTTTGGGGCCCCAAATTTTTGCCAAAAATAGCCAAATTTTCACTCGGCCTCGCCGGAGATTTTTCGTAATAATGGCTATTTTAAGTTTAAATCCTGGCATTTTGAGACCTTTTTGTCTTTCTACGTGTACAATACGCCAAAAAATACCAATTTTTAGCTCATTTTGGCAAAAAAATCTCCCCCCCCCCCGAAAATTTCTTCCCCCCCCGGGCCCGGTCCCCCCCCGGGAAGCCCCCCCGAAAAAAATTCCCTAAAAAATACCCTGATAGTGGTAAATTTCATGCAATTTTATCTCTTTTTCGTCTTGGAGACCAAGCAGAGTTTGTTTGGCAGCATTTTGAGTAGCACGATTCTGCTAGGCGTCAAAGACCAGTGTTGGCTGTCCTAAACAGTCTTGTCTAGTAACGGGGTAACGTCTGGCAAATTATGGAATCATCATCAGCAACAAACAGGTATAAGCACTACCGTTAGGTCTCCCAAAGGTGCTGGTAGAAGGGTCCTAACTGGCCAATTCCGTGGGGTCCTGGCTCTTCCTGGTAAGAATTGTATAACAGTGGATATTGCTTCTAAATGGGTGTCTAAGTTGTTTTCCTTTCAGAAATAGTATTGTGTGATGATTTTGGGATTCAAAACTATTGCTATTTTATTTTGACTGACCGCCACATGTACCTGGGTACTGGCAGTTGGACAAAAATTGTTTTCAGCTGCTATTCCACAATAGGATAGTAATTATCAGTTTTCCTGTCAATTACCAAGCTATTCTGAGGCTTTTGTTAACATTGTTTCAACATTGTATGTTTCACGAAGCTTAAATTAGTGTTGGGTCAAATTGACCCAGGTTATGCGTTAACGTCGGTAAAATAGCTTATGCATTTAAGGGTTAAAATTGGCAGGCCTCTCAACCTACAAGTCAATCTAACCGAATTGCAGAACATTGATAGTAAAATGGTGCAAATCCGCAAGTTGACTTGAAAAACACCTGCAAATTGTCAATGACAACTAGTTAAATTTTAAAAGTCCAGAGTTTAGCTCCGTGGGATATTATGTATCGAAACTAAAAAAGTAGGTTTCTCAGTACTTTTTTGAGCACCGCTCCGCACTACTCCCTTAATTTTCTACTCAACAAAAGGCTGTCTATCATCACTCTGCAATCTGATAGTCTGTTTTGTACTCCATATTCCTGTACGTATGTGATATTTCTACCGTATAAACGGAAAGGTTTTCTGATAACAGTTGCTTAATGATAAGAGAAGAAGCACAGTAGCTTACATTTTATAGTAGGTATAAATAATGTGATCATGACGTACTCTTGGACTTATTAATGAATACTTACACTGAAATTTTCCAGCACAGTGCTTATAATATCATAATCATCGTCCACTAATACTCTCCCTGGGACATCCGTCAAATTGCATTCTTTCACAAAGGCCGGCTGAAACATAACGTGTATAATATGTTAGGTTACTTTATAGCCGCGAACGCAGAAAGACGTGCGCCATCGTCTACGCTCCCGAATGAAACATGCCCTTTTAGAGGTTAAAAATCCCACTGTAGCGAGTTCAAGCTCACAAACTAAGAAGACGCGCGCGCGTCTATTCGCGGCTGGCATATGAAATCACCATTTGAGATAAGATAGTTCCATAAATCGAGCTTTGTAATTTAAATTAACAGGATCTAATTTCGAGAATATTAGTTGAAGTTAATAAGTTAAAAATAGCACAAGCTTTGAAAACTGTATTAGCCGTTCGTGGTTATTCACTTCCTCATTCTTTGTTCGTTTTTGTAGATTTCGTTCCTATAAAATTGAAAATACTCCCCCTCCCTCCCTCCCTATGTTCAAAAATGACAAACTTACTCAAAAAATTTTCTACCTTTTTTGCTGAGAGTTCCAATAATCTTCTCAGAGCTGTGAGACGAATTTTGTTATTATAATGATTGAGACAAACCATAATGTTATCCAATTTTCCAAGTTTCTAAAACAGGAATGAAAATGTCATGCACCAGCAACAGTCGGGTTTTCAGCGTGAACAAAATAATCGAAAATGAGAACATTTAACATAGTGGTTGTCAAATACCATAAGCAATCTCATGTAAGCGTTGACCTATGTCGAAAAATTAAAATGGAATATTTATTTATCAAAAACAAATTTCTACATAAGATCGACAAGACAAATTCACAATAATCTTTCTCTTCAGAAGATAAAATGAGAAAGGTCTGCAAACCTTGTACAGTTTTATCATCTTTGATGCACTGAGCAATAGTTCGAGACATCTTTCGTCGACTTCAAGACCATCAACAGCAGATTCCCAAATTACGGGATACCTGGAACAGTAAACATTATACATCAACAAACATGTAATGCAGTCAGCCAATAATATTAATTCAAACTAATCATCCGACTAGCGCGAAACGAAGTCGACCACTCGTTATAACTGAGCTGGATTGAATCAGAAAACTTGTCTCAACAGAGAAGCAAGATTATCATAGCAAAATCTGAAACCATAAACCGAATCGAATCTAACCTTTTAGCCAATTGTGCAATAGACGGCGTTAATTGCTTCATGAAGTGCTCTACATTATTTTCCTTAACACTGTCTTCAAATGTGCCACAAACATATCTGCAACACAAACACACATTGGGACATAGAGGAAGGAAGGAAGCATGAGCTAATTATAACGTAACTGGAACTGATAGCAGATGATAAGAAGAGTACGCTCTCTCTCTCCGTCTACTTCTTTCTTATTTACAAAACAAGTAAAATAAATACGGACAGACATGACTCAATTCATAATATCTTATAATAAGCAAACGTCATCCCCACTACAACCAATCAATTTCTGAATACAATTCTATACTGTCAAAGACGAGTAGAACGCTTACAATATTAGTGTTTCAGCAGACGCCCGAGTCCAGACAACTCCTCTGATCAACTGGTGGAGCACCTTTTGGTTTAGTGGTCCCGATAATTCAGTGTGACTAAGCACATGTTCCATTAAACTTTGCACAATTGCAAGCATCAGTTGATGACAATCTTTCCTATCATTTAGCTGGATCAGAGCGTTCACAGCCACAGAATCGTCTAATTTCAAGGCACGCTTTAAACACCTAGAACAAGATCAATCAAAGGCATAAAATAAAAAATACACTAATAGATAGAGGTTATTCCCATAAATCAATAAAACGCATGCTACGTAACTCTACCCTTAAAAACAGTGACATTAAAACTGCAATAACCTCAAATATAGCAGATAAAGTAAAACTATTAAACGCCATCTCATAACTCGTGATGTCTTTTTGTTTACAGATTCTCATGTTTCCTATTTCTGTATATTGTTTGGTTGGTATTATTTTTGTTTCATTTATTCTCTTGATGTACTGCCTTGTGTCACAGTAACTACACCATCAAGCTTGCACTTCTACTATGCACTGTAATCTGGGCTTTTGCCCGCTGTAACTTGGGCTTTTGCCCCCTGTAACTTGGGCTTTTGCCCCCTGTAACTTAATGGGTTTTCCCGCCCGTCATCTTTTCAAGTTCACTCTGCACGGTCCGCTTCAAACGTTTTGATTTGTAAAATTGGAAAGTCTTATTATTTCTACGTTTGGATTTCTTATCTTTTTGCTTTCCAAATATCCAAGTAATCTGAAACGGGTGGGATTAGGCTCGTTGTACTCAGGTCATCCTACGGGATGGCTGGCCTAACCAGTACATACGTTTACAAATACTTGTTTAAAAAAGTACTGGATCTCTCTGATGATGAGTACTTCAGGTCCTAATCCCGCTCTGACCTATATGCTTTATAGGTCAACCCTTCAGGTTTAAACTTACAATTGGTCAGGGCCTGAGGGATTAGGGCCGAAAGACTTTGACCAATTGTGCAAGCAACAAATTCACAAAAATCCCATTTCTTTGCGTGCTTCGCAAAGTAAAGTATATATTTGATTGTAGTTAATTGTATTTTTATATATACTTAATAATATCCTGTATTGTTTGTAATACTTGGTTGTTAAATTGTATTGCTAACTTTTAAAAATTTTCTACATTTTGATAAATTCATCATCCAATCTGAGTTGGTAAAGTGTTGTGCACCGTTTTTCTTATTTCAGTGGTTTCAATTTTTGCTGTATACGGTCTTGGTTATTGTATAATTTTCTTTATTATCCCCTATATCTAATAAATGTAATGTCTATAAAATTCTGTTGTACATGGTCTGTTTATTAGTTCATTGCAGATAATCCTAACCTCTTGTTTCCTTTTGTGGACGTCAAAAGAAAAAACTTGGGTCAGCCATAAACGCAAAACTATTGTAGTATAAACGTAATTTACATCAGACAGAATTACAGAAACCTTTATATTAAGAAAGGACACACGTAAGGATCAAAACGCTCCAGCCATGTCTCAAAATATTTCTAAATTAGGTTGCAACACGTACAACGTTGCAACAGGTAGCAACATTAGTGAGGTCATTTCGACAAACACATTTTCTTTGCATTACAAAATCTCAGACAAAGAAAATACCGAATTGGAAATTTCAAAGATGGAGTTTCCTGTGAATCAAATATAGCTGCAGCCGTAAGCAATATAGTAGTTAGGTTCTCTGGCACCACAGCCTAAAAATAGTAAAATTTAAATCTTCATTTATAACGGGTCTAGTATTTTGTTCTAATCATAGAAACATGAATCCTAACAACACACAAGAATAAAAATGCTCCAATGGAGCATGAAAAATACCATATGGGAGACATTAGGTTGTAAATGTACAGAGGACTAGGTTTTAAAACGTTAATATGAGAGGGGCAGGTTGCAAATGATAGGAGGACTAGGTTTAAAAGCGTACTCATTGTGGCGGCTGCACATCTCAGATTAAACGGCAATATGCCAGAACACTGCTCCCATTTGTTAGCAACTTACAACGAACAAGCTTTTCAAAATGCTTGTAATAGTGGCCGCCTTCCATTGAACAACCAAAGTCATCTGGCATAGTATCATACAAGCGCAAGCAACACAATTCTGCTGCTTTAATCTAGAATATACACAGTGTCATACTACGACATGGTGACATGTTGTAAAAAAAGTAAAGTCAAACCAAAAATGTAGAAGGCAAATTTCCTTTATATCTCAAAAGCTCTTCAAGATAGCTACCATAAACTATATGTTCTGAACCGTAATGACGAGATCTTATGTTTCATGAAAATAATTTTAGAAGTTTCCCGTGCGATTTCAATGGATTGAAAAATGCGTGAGCAATTCTATATTCGAAATTCAAAATCCTTTGATCTTTGCCGCTTTTTCAACTTTGACTGGAGATTACTTAATGGAGATTCGCTCAACGGAAAAATTTTGTTGTTGGTGTAATGAGGGGCTCGTCAACCGATCGGCCGTATGAGGTCTTCGCATTCGTCAGACCATGTATATATCCAAGACAGGATAGAATGGGTGGGCTGACCAGCTAATTTAATAATGTAATAATAGTGTAATGTAATGTAATTTAATAATAATAATAATAATGTAATTTAATAATTTAATAATGTAGCATAATTTAAATTTAAGGACAGGGGGGCATTGACGAGATTCGACATGAAGGATGTCATGCCCCCGGAAAAGATAGAATCATTTCGCGCCGTTGACTAGACGGATGCCAAGGAGCACCTGTGGGGATCTCCATTTTTATGGGGTCCGTGTCCATCGGATTTCCCACGGGCGCGAATTCCATTGCTCCTCAGCATACGTCGTATGTCGTACGTACGTCCATACGCCCAGGCATGCATAGCTGTCGCCAATCGAGCATAAGGCACCGGAAAAATTTTCAGTTACATTATTAGGACCGCTTAGACACCAGCTTTCACCTGATAAATATGTATAGTATTTCAGAATTTGAAAGTCAAAATACTATATACTTCTTTAACCCAAAATTCCAGCAACGGGAAATGAGCGAAAGTGAGTAAACAAAACATAGCGTAATTACAAAGCTTAATCTGAGCTGAATCCAACGATGCACAGTTTTCTTGGCTACGACTTATATTGCGCCCGCAATGAGTTTTCAAACAATTTCCATTATTTCAACTGGGGCCGGTTTCATAAAAGTTAGCGAGTACTAGACTCGACAACTAGACTTGCGAGTGTAGCTTATCGCAAGTTTGAGCACTAACAAATTAATCGGATTCCATTTATAAAACTTTCGTCGTGTCTTACTAGTAAGCTACTACCATCCATCTAGTTCTCTAGTCTAATTTGACTCACTGCGAGGAAAACATTAATAACTTCTTAGTGCTTGGTCAGTATATATGTGTTCAAATTTTCACCGTTGATTGTTAAATCATTTCGCTACTCTTCACGAAATTTATTTGTAGTTTGGTTTAATTAATCGAGAGTTATAATTTTTAAATAATTATGATACTTTTTAATCCAACTCGCACTTACAGCACAAGTGCTCGCACTAGCACTACTATTGAGTCAAGCTGTCTTACTCGCTTGGCTAATTCTGCCGAGTCTAGCTAGAACTTATATGATACACTAGCACTCGCAACTAGCACTAGCATTGCAAGTTCAAATATGCGAGTACTAGAAGACTAGCATAACTTTTATGGAACCGGCCCCTAGGGCCGGTTCCATAAAACTTTGACTCGTATGCTGGTACTATCATGCGAGAACTCGCAATGCTAGTGCTAGTAGTCGAGTCAAGTGTACCATAAAACGTTTCGCCTGACTCGATGAAATTAGCTAAGCGAGTGCTACGACTCGACAAACTAGCAGGGGTAGTGCGAGGAGTGAGGACTAACACTGCGAGTGCGAGTTCGCCAGAAGATAACCACAATCATGTAAAAAATCGCATAAAATTCAAATCTCAATGAAACTTTGTAAAAATTGCAGATTTTCGAAAAAAATTCAAAAACGCGCGTCTCTTGATTTTGAGTCTATTTTGATGAAAAAATGAAAAAGTTATATATCAAACTTTAATTATCACTTCTCTAGTCAAAATAGACTAGAGAACTAGACGGATGCTAGTAGCGTACTAGCAAGGCAATACGAAAGTTTTACGGAACCCGATTAGTCTACTCTACTAGTGTTCAAACTTGTGAGAAGCTAGACTCGCAAGTCGAGTGCTAGTAGCTACTCGACTGCGACGGCTTTGTGGTACACTTGAGGCACTAAACTCGACAACTAGCATGAGTCTAGTTGTCGAGTCGCAAACTTTTATGGAACCGGTCCCAGGTGTTTGCTAAATAGTTAGCTACAAGTAACACCTCGTGTACGCATGGGCAAACTGTTCCACTACGCAAACACTAAGCGTAGCCAATAATAGAATAAAGTTTCCTTTCGCATAATATCCCAGATTGTCAGCTACTGAAATTTTGCTTCTGCTGGCACTGTGGTTGACGGCTGGCAGGAAGGCATGGAAACAGATGGCTACAATGTATATATACGTAACATTAACTTGTCTATGACAAACTTCGACGACGGATGTATACGTCCAGACATGCATAGCTGTCGCCGATCGAGCATACGGCACCGGGGTGGCTGCTGCGCCTGCGAATGAATGCTACTGTCGACAGCGGGAACAACACCATCGCTACGAAATTTTGAGACTTAAGTAGAAAAGAGAAGGTTACCCCACGTTTGACTATATGCACTTTAACAGACTGGTTCTAGCTATGTTCAAATAGCTAGAATAGGTGAAGAGGAAAAATGGGGGGCTTGGAACCACCTCCGTGGGAAATCCGATGGACATGGGCCCCATCAAATGGAGATCCCCACAGGTGTCCCCTGACATCCGTCTGGCCAACGGCGCTAATGGGTTCCAACTCCCGGGGGCATGACTCAAATTCTGAATCCTTAAATTATGCTGCCGAGCTGAATCTATCCTGGTCTTTCCGGATGATTTGGCCTAGACGTGTGCTGGATTGAGGGTTGTCTGTTGTGCCGAATCAGCCATTCCTTAAATTATGCTGCCGAGCGGTTGGTACTTCTATATCCTGGTCTTTCCGGATGTCCTGGTCACAACCTGCGAAGACGTGTGCTGGTTTGGCAATTCTCCACATTGCTGAAGACCATGCACGATGGGCCCGGAATGGGAAGAAGAAGAAGAAGAAGAGGAAAAATCTTTGTCAAGTTAAGCTATCGTTAACTATTTTAGGTATGCGCTAATGCGCACTTCCTGATAATGCGTCCGTCGTGGCCCAATTACTTATTTAAAAGGGTAGTACTGCTACGCTAGGGACAGGAAGTGCAAACCGTTAAAACTAATTGAACTGGGGGCAGTTTCATAAAACAGTCTTCCTACTCGACTCGACAACTAGACTCTGCTAGTTGTCGAGTCGAGTCGCTAATGTGTTTCTTAAAAGTTGTGCAGTCGAGTTTGTACTCGCACTCGATTTGCGAGTCTAGTTGATGATCGAGTACGAGTCGATATAGCTGCTGCCTGCGAGTACCTGTTTCATAAAACTCTAGCTGCTACTACCGAGAACTCGCAACTAGCAGCCGTCTAGGTCTCTAGCCAATTTTGACTAGAGAACTCCCAGAAAAACAAGAAAAATTTTGCACTGTTACAGTTCTTATATTCAATTTTTTTACGGCATGAAGAATGATCTGTTCTTGACGTTATGCTTAAATTTTAAATAGCTTGCTTTGCGGATAGAAAATATACGATTTTTTAAGAATTATCCATTTTTCACGCAATCCCTAAACTAGCAGACCTGTTGCTCGCATTAGCAATTCCAGTGCTGGTAGTAGCAGCGAATTTTAGCTAATTTGGTCGAGTTATCAAAAAGTTTTATGAAACACTTGTACTTGCATCTCGCACTTGCATTGCTAGTACTAGGACGCTAGTATTCGCATGCTAGTATAATTTTTATCAAACTGCCTCCTGAGTAAAGGTCCATATATATATTATATATATATATAGCCATATATATATAGCCAGCGTACGGTAATTTCTGTACCTTAAAATCTCAGCAATGAACGGAATAACACGGGAAACCGTAGCTTCATCAACAGCATAGTCTTCACTAAATATACCCACCAAAATAGAGGCAACAAAGGACTGAATAATTTCACACTTAGAGAACCCGGATCCTAACTTCTGCAAAGAAACAACAATCATTGCCACAGTAAACCGCTATACGCATTTACATCACAACTCACTCACACACACACACACACACACACACACACACACACACACACACACACACACACACACACACACACACACACACACACACACACACACACACACACACACACACACACACACACACACACACACACACACACACACACACACACACACACACACACACACACACACACACACACACACACACACACACACACACCACAACACACTGAAAACAGACAGTACTTTTAGAAGTATGAAAGATAGAGGAAATTTTCGAATATGTGCATATCCTTGACTTTCTGACGGTTGCTTTGAATGTCGACTAATTTTGGTCAACGAATAATTTTTATAATATTCTACCTGACACTATTCGATTTGATAAAAGCTGAATCTAAATTTACAATTTGCAAACAAAAAATTAAAACATCGAAAGCGTTCTGCAAAAATCTTTTAGAATATCATTAAGATCTATATATATATATATATATACGTAGACTACAACCTGGTTTAACGATATAGAAAGAAATTCAGTTCAGTAGGTTAGTAACCAATGCCGTAGGGTTTGTTACTAGCTCAAGAGGAGTTTTTGTCTATTTAGACTCAACTATATATTTAGTAACTGCCATACAATACCAATTAAAAATGTGCCCAAAACCACTACGCGTTGCTGGTTTCAAATTAGTCTCGTCGCCAAAGTATTCAAAGAGAACCAACCTCGTGCACAATCAGAAAGCTGTCGCATATAAACTGCAAAAATCCAGCATCCGTTCTGCATCGCTCAATTAATACTGACTTAGGAATAGGAACACCGGATGTCTAAAAAAAGTAATGCATTAATCAACCAAATGCTCCTTCAGTCAAGAAAAAACTTATATATTGAGTCAAAATTTATGCAAATGCTAAATATTTTCGGAGGCAAAGCAGATTGAGATAGGCTCAGAAAAAGAGGCTGATGAAAATTGAAAAAGATAGGACGTACTATGCTTCAGCGCAACCATACATAAAAATAGCATACAAAGGTTAGGTATAGGAAAGTCTTATTCATCATTCACGTTACCCTAAGCCATTTACATGCGGAATTTTAACGACTTTGTCACATCAAAGCCCTAGGCTTCTTTACGGGGGGGGGGGGGCGCCGCTCCCCCAACTTTTTGGCTTCCCCCTCTACTATAAGGTGCCCAGAAAATGCCAAATTTTTAGGATTTTTGGTCAAAATTTTCAAAAATTTGGTCAAACATCGTCTATTTTGGTACTCAAACTCAATTTTTGAGCACTTTTAAGCATAGTTATAGCAGTATATGTAGAAAACAGGATATTTTTACTGCATTTTTAGCGATTTTAGACCACTTTGGATCCCCCCACCTTTGGGTTCCCCCTCCACTAGTGGGAGGCTCCTCTCCTCCCACTTTTTTCGCCTAGAACAAGCCCAAAGCCAGCGTACTTTTTCGGGTTTTCCCGGGGGGGGGATGAGCCAAAAATTGGTGTTTTTGGCGTATTTTACACGTAGAAAAGCAAACAGTTCTCAAAAATGCCAGGATTTAAGCTAAAAATAGCAATTTGTACGAAAAAATCTCCGGCGAAGACGGAAAATTTTTGAAAATCTGCCTATTTTTGGCAAAAATTTGGGCTCCCAAAAAATCCCGGCGAGGAAGCAAAAATCCCGGGAGGGGGCGATTTCGGGGGGGGCAGAATCTCAGGGGTCGGCCTCCCGCCCCCCCTCCCGGTAAAAAATACCCTGCATTTCTAGCGCTATCGAATCGAAAGTGCTGTGCTTCAGCTGCCACGACATATTGAGCTAGCTCGCTATTGAGAGCACAATAATCAGCGCATCGCTGCATTACGTACACTGTCATTTTAACAGCATTTTACTCATAATGTCATAAAAGCACACTTCAACAAGGGTGTTCAGGGATAGGGTAGTCAAGGTTCATCAAACAAAAGCTGAAACTTCGGGTCAATGGCTGGCATAAACAAAGCCAAAAAGCCAAAAACAGAATGATCAAATTACTTGACGATTAAAAATATATATACTTTTAACCAAATCTGACAAAATTTCGCAAATGTGTCCAAAGAAATCGCTAAAATATTTTGTATGGCTTTACGAATAACTAAAAACTAATTATGAACGACATCTAACTTTTACAGTACACAGATTTAGCAAAAATAAGTTAAGTTACTGCCGCCATCCTGGGTCTTCTCTAGGCCAAAAAAGTAGGGGGAAGTGGGCCCCCCACTTGTGAGGAGGGGGGAATAAAATGGGCTAAAAAAGCTAAAAATACAGTAAAAATTAAGTGTTTTCTACATACTGCCACAACTATGTAAGCTCGAAAGTGCTCAAAAATCAAGTTTTAGTACCAAAATAGACGATTTTTGACCAAAAAATTCCGGCGAAGTCGGAAAAATTTTAAAAATTTTGACAAAAAATCCTTAAAATTTGGCATTTCCTGGGCACCTTATAGTGAGTAGGGGAGGAAGCCCAAAAAAGTGGGGAGGAAGGGGTTGAGTGGGGGGCCAAAAAGTGGGGGGGCCCACCCCCGCCCCCCAAAAAAGAAAACCCAGCCATCCCACCTCCTCCCGCTAATTCATTGCCCCCAGACATTTTGAAATCCGCAAGCCCCCGGCCCCCCAAGAAAAAATCCTTAGAATAAGCCCAGCATTCATCAATGTAATCGCAACTAATATGATATTGACGAACCAAGAAAGCACGGACTTCATTCAACAAACTTCAATCGTTACCTTGACAGCAGCTAGCCAACCCAGAGATAAATCGGATGGTCTGAGTTCCACAATCTTCACGATCTTCACAAAAATAGACGTCTCATGATAGGGTATAATAAATCGTATAAAACTGGGAACATTGTACACATGAACTTCAAATCTAAACAATAAAAAGGTAAACAGGTAACTCCGGCAAAGCTGAAATAAAAAACTGCGCACATTTTAAATGATTTATCCTCAATTGTATATAGATATGTATCTTAAAGTTATCCACACCTAGCGAAATATATATACAACATTTTTAGTGGCTGTTCTACTGAGGCTGGAGGCCATAAGAAAGCAGTACGATAACCATCCAAAGAGTGGGTGGGTGGTATAAACTGTGGTATATATATATAAACTGTGGTATATATATATATATATAAACTGTGGTGGGTGGTAAACTGGGTGGTATAAATATGCAGTTTTTACACAAAAAAGTGTAAAGAATTGGAAAACTTTTTTCCGAAAAATGACGACATCAATGGGAGAGGCATCTTCGAGCCACCCGTGACTCCCCCCGGCCCTAAATTTTGGCCTAAAAATTAGCCGGAACGATACTGTATACCCTGCATGATTGGGAATACTTGGGAATACTAATTGGGAATATCATCATGTATATCTGGGCTTATACTGGTAGGGGCCCCCATAAACACCCTCTCCCCCCAAAGTGGGTGCTCCTTTTGGTACCAACATTTGATCTGAAAAATTCGCTCAGAAGGCCAAATTTTCAAAAAATTTCCTTGCCTTTTTAACACTAAATCTGCCTAATTTTGCAATTAAAATCAACTTTTACAGTACATGCCAGAAAAATAGCGGCATTTTTAGCATAGTTTTTAGAAAAATTTTCGTCCCCCCAAATTCCTTGCCCCTCGGACTTTTGGGGGGGCAAGGAGCCCCCCCCCCAAAACCCCTAGAATAAGCCCAGCAAGAAGGGTGGGTCGGACGGCAAAACGGACACCGGAAATGAGCTGGGCGCACTAGAAAGCCCCTATAGACCAAGTTTTGAGAGGCTATGCACAGTTCTATATGGTGTTCTTGGAGGTCGGTACCGACTTGACCCTCCCGACAGTAAAGTGGAACCAGCCCAGAGCCCAGCAATATGGGAGGGTCCGACGGCAAAACTGCTTACGGGAATCGATTCTCCGTGACAGAAAACCTTTGTGTATATAGAAGTTTTGAGTTTTCTAAGTTGAATGGATAGCGAGAAATTTCGATCTTTCATTTTTAGAATTTTCACCATTTTTGACCGGCCACTGTGGTCGCTTGGGAGTGATAGAGAAACGAGACTTAGCTATTTAGTTAGTTCGATATATATGTAATTTCTGAATATAAAAAGAAATTGCTCCAGCTCTTAACGTTCGAGCTGTGCAGCGACCACAAAAATGGTCACTTTTCGCTATGAGCCGACTTTGCGGCGCCGCTGCGGCGCACCTGCGGTGCAAAAAAGTAGCTATTCTTAAATTGCGCATGGGGTACAACCAGACCCTATACCCCTTTAGGTCCGGCCTCCGCTGCAGATTACGTGAAAGAGGTGGAAAGTCAGGACAATACGACCATTAAATAGGAGAAACCGGAAAAAAGCATCGCCGCCATAACCGGTCCAGGGCACAACTTTTTAAAGGTAAGTGATACGGGCTGAAACTTCCCAGACATTCTAACCTCGATGTGCTCTACAATTTGCGCATGAAATCTGCGCAGGATTTTGCGCAGCTTATTTAACACTGTCTCCATGCACTTTGGATACATATTATAGGGGTCGCTGCCGCGAACCCCCATGATAAAGAACAACTGCTTTCTACTGACACTTACCGATAAATGAGCCATTCAAGCACTTTTAAACAGGATCTCATTGGCACAAAAGGCATAAGATGGCACAGCAATGCTTCTATATAATGATCAAGCTTTTTATTTTCATCTGGAGTAAGAATGCTTCGATCTATATTCTTAGCTGACTCACTAAACAACGCCGCTGCGACCGAAACAATGGAAGGGTTTATTGCAGAGAGCTCTTCTAGTCCGTTCAATGCTAAATAAATAATGCGTTAAAGTAAATATTAAATATTTCTATATAAATAACTCTATGTAACCCGAGTCTGTCGTCTTACAGGTCAATCAGTTTGATGGATTGAGTTATTTTATTGCTGAAAATAAACATCTGATATGTTGCCTATATTCTGTCAAAATAGCCCTGTATGTTGAGCGGTGAAGAAAAATGTCCTCTAAATTTGCGGAACTCAGCAGTTTGATTTCAGACCACATGGGCGTATCTTCTAGGCTACAATCCAAACTGACTGCCAACTGGACCGTAACACACGAGGAATGCGATGTAACTACTTAAATTATGTATATACTCTATTATCTGTCCATTGTAAGTCAAGCCTGATTTTTAAATATGTATTTTGCAGCCATTTGCACTTTACCTATGCTACACTTGCTTCCTAAGTATCAAAATTTATGTCTGAGTAATTTTCAATTTTCATCCGTTATTCCAGATGGTGCAATACAACGTTTTGGGCACTATCCTCAGTTATCCCGAAACACAATTATATACTGGGTAATGCAGTCAACTCATCAACTTGGACCTTCAAAAGTATATATATGTACACAATACAAATCAAAAATCACATACCCAACGCAAAAACGGCCTCTACATCAACGCGTGCAAGATCATCCTGCTGGAAAAGAATCGACTCCTGCTTTCGAGTGATAGTCAAAGCACGAGTCCGTGGAACAGCAAGCTTCAGAAGCTGGTCACCCAACGAACTCATGATTTAGATATTATATATTCTATTCAGTTTCATTAAAGCAAAAGAATAATATACGTAGGATAGAAATGCAGAGATAAACAGCAAAATTAATTATATTAACAATCCGTTAAGCAGAATTCTATTTAACTAGTGTGGTTGTAGTAGCTTCCAAATGTTCTACGAAATCTGCTTGCGTTGCGTTCAGCTAGCTGTATAAATGGACAATGTCTCATGTAGGTGTAATGGAAGCTTGCCAGGGGGGGGAAACCCACATTTTCGGATTTTGGCTGGAACTTTTTTATTATAAGGGCTAGATGAGAACTTTATATACCATCGTACTTGGCGTACTTAGATCTATCTTTTAAGCCCATTTGCACTTCTCTAGGTTGTACCGTTAGGCCGGTATAATGCAAAAAGTAGCGGGGGGAAAACCCAAATGGGGGGGGGCACCAATCACAGGTCTTTTTTGAAGGGCAATTTTTGAAAAATGCTAAAAACGATGTAATTTGATAAAACTTGTTAGTCTACCGTGTTGAGAATGGTTTTTAACGTTCATTTGGCTGTTAAAATCCACAATTGGACCTGTGCTGGGTCCTCCAGTACCGAAATGGCACTTTCAGGGTTTTTGGCCCCTAGCTAGCCAGGGAAGCAAAATTATCCAAATCTGACACCATAGGATGATGCAGCGTCCTCGATAGTACCGTGCTATAGTGTCGAATTGTTTCCATGTTTGTTTGTTAAAAAATATTTCAAAAAAAATTGAGTGGGTTTTCCCCGCCACATTTGGCAATGTGCCAGACCAACGGTGCATCGGATCGATTTAATTTTGGCTGTAAAGGTAAAAAAGGTAAAGGTTTACCCCAGGAGATATCTCCGTCCTGCCACAGGACATGGGGTGCCGGTGCTCATCCCCGGATTCTCAGCCGCAGAGCCAGGAGTGTCACCTCAAATGATGACTGCATCCGTGGAAGGGGGGCCGGCCCTTCTGCACAGACTCCTGTTACCTTCCCACCGTAATGTTACCCATTTACCGACCAGTTAAGGATGGATAGCTGGGTTGGCTAGAGTCGAGAAAGCTTTGTGGGTTCTGGGGATCGAACCACCGACCGTAAGATCGGAACTTCTGACCAGCGCCTTAGACCACTCGGCCAACTCGACTCAAGGAAGACTTGCCATCATTGCAGATATATACGTATATATATATATATATATTTGCAAAACTTTTCTAGCTCAAACCAGTCAAAAGTTACTTCGGTCCAAACTTTTGCAAACGTTTGGCTTGGTTGGACCAAAAAGTAGGTATCATTTTCAAAATGTCATAAAATGAGCAGGAGTGAACCAAATGACTTGATCTTTGCATACGTAGGTAAGAAAGAGTCGCGCTTTCTGCTGCTATGTTTTGGAGCTCCCTTGGTCAGGGAGGCGGGTGGGTTTTTCCCCCAAAAAGGGGGTGGGTTTTCCCCCCATGGCTATATATATATACGTGTTAAAGGGCCCTAAGCCTAAGCCTTAGCCTCAGCATAAGCCTGACACTAAGCCTAAGCGCCATATGTTAAGCATAGGCACTGATATATATATATACCCATAAAGTGTAGATTTGATTTTTAAGTGTCCACAGGAAGAACTTCTTCTGTAAAATCATTGTAAATTTGGTGTAAATTGATACAATTTACAACGTTTTTACAGCGCTGTAAATCCATCGTACTTTTTTTATCGTGGTTTTACAGCGTTTTTACCACGTTGTAAAACTGTTGAAAAATAAGTACTATGATTTTACCACGTTTATACAGCAGTGTAAATTTGTGGTAAAAATTGTACTTTGATTTTACCATAAACTTACTTTGTTGTAAAATAATGGTAAAGAAGTTTTACCACGGTTTTTTCTGGATGGATGGAATGAAATGAACAACCGCCCCACAGTAAGCAAACATTTCTACACATATATACGTAGGTTGGTACACGTATATTATGTTTGCAATCTGCACTGTGGACCCACCACGTAGACTTCACCTGTCCGCCCCCAGTCCCTACTATTCACAGCAACAAGATATATCGAAATCATTATCAAAAGTCATTACTATATAATGCATACGTAAATACCGTTCACTCTTTTGTAAGACACACAGCTACTCAATGCTCCTCGGACAAGTGCAGTCTACAACTTTTGATTAATTTCATAATTTATTCAGCAAGAGCATTTCCTCATATAGTATATATAGACTTTTTTAATTATATAGTAATAAAATTTATCTGTAGAAGTCTTTAAAAAAACTGCACTAAGAAGAAAAAATTTATATACGTCATTAATTGTGACTTTCAATTTTCCAATGAATGGTCTATGAACATAATAAAATTTCAGTGTATAATAAAAATTCTTATATATATATATATATATTAGGGATCGACCGGAATTCCGGTTCCGGTACTTTTTGGTTCCGGTTCCGGTTTTTGAAAACGTACCGGAACCGGAACCAATTTTAGACTATCAAAAGCAAAATTTTATTAAAATTTTCAAAAATTTTATCAAACTTCTTTAAAACTTTTTGAAAAAACTGCGATTCTCTTATAACCAGAATATTATTTATACAAAAATTTTCGCCTGCGGCGCTATTGCATTATATACTTAGAATGTTTTGAATTTGTAATAATAATGTCTAATGTATCGTTGTTATGAATATTAATATATATATATATATATATTACAAGAAATAAAAATGCTCCTCTGGAGCATGAAAAAGTAATATGGGTGATGGTGGGGTTGTAAAATGAAAAGAGGACTAGTCTTTAAAATGCTTAATATGGGGGCTTAATAGGTTCAAAAATAGAAGAGGACTAGGTTGTGAGCGAATTAATATGGGCACAGCTTCGCCGAACAACCCATATTCGCGGGATTTCACGTTTCGTCTTAGCTTAGAGCTATCTCAATGCCAGTCGATAAAAAATTAAGCAGTTGAATACTCATCGAATATAGCTGTTTGCATGTACTGTTAGACTAGCTGCTAGCAATATACGTAAATTATCATCATTTTGTTGTGTTGAACTACCGCAGGCTCTACTACTAGGAGAGGTCTAAGGATATGATGCTAAAGCTATTGGTCCAAGTCAGGAGGAAATAGAAGATCGTGGGAGAGTCCTAAATTATTCTTGAATATAAATTTTCCGTATATATAAATGGATACGTAAAATGCGCTGGTTAGTATGAAGCACTTATCGAAGAAAACGTTTGCTAAAATAAAAGTTCGAATAAAGCTCGAGCACATACCGTAGCTGTAGGTTATTTATGAACTATAAACCAAATGTATCGTGGATATGCATAATAATTTACATTTACAAACCGCGAATATGGGTTGTTCGGCGAAGCTGTGCCCATATTAATTCGCTCACAACCTAGTCCTCTTCTATTTTTGAACCTATTAAGCCCCCATATTAAGCATTTTAAAGACTAGTCCTCTTTTCATTTTACAACCCCACCATCACCCATATTACTTTTTCATGCTCCAGAGGAGCATTTTTATTTCTTGTCCTTCTGTCATTTTAAAGGATCCCTTTCCAGCAATGCGGTAATGGATACAAGGAGCTTGAACAGTGTCATGCTAAACGAGCGTAGTCGATTTAGAATATATGCCCCCAACAAAACGCCTAAAAACGCTGTTTTAAGGGGTTTGACCACTGGTCAATAGGCCCCATAGACCGTAGTGATCACTGGTCACTCCCTCGATTTCGGCAATATGCCCATTGAAACGAGTGTAGTGGATTTACTATATATGCCCCCAACCAAAACGCCGCAAAACGCTGTTTTAAGGGGTTTGACCACTGGTCAATAGGCCCCATAGACCGTAGTGATCACTGGTCACTTCCCTCAATTTCGGCAATATGCCCATTGAAACAAGCGTAGTCGATTTACTATACATTCCCCCGATCAAAACGCCGAAAAACGCAGTTTTAGGCCGTTTGACCAGTGGTCAATAGGACTCCTAGGCCGTAGTGATCACTGGTCACTCCCTCGATTTCGGCAATATGCCCATTGAAACGAGCGTAGTCGATTTACTATATATGCCCCCGATCAAAACGCCAAAAAACGCAGTTTTAGGCCGTTTGACCAGTGGTCAATAGGACTCCTAGGCCGTAGTAACCAGTGGTCACTTCCGTCGGTTTCGGCAATATGCCCATTGAAACGAGCGTAGTCGATTTACTATATATGCCTCCTACCAAAACGCCGAAAAACGCAGTTTTGGGCCGTTTGACCAGTAGTCAATAGGCCCCATAGGCTGTAGTGACCAGTGGTCACTTCCGTCGGTTTCGGCGATATGCCCGTTGAAACTAGCGTAGTCGATTTACTATATATGCCCCTCACCAAAACGCTGAAAAACGCAGTTTTAGGCCGTTTGACCAGTGGTCAATAGGCCACATAGCCTGTAGTGACCAGTGGTCACTTCTGTCGGTTTCGGTGATATGCCCATTGAAACAAGCGTAGTCGATTTACTATATGCCCCCAACCAACACGCCGAAAAGCGCTGTTTTAAGCGGTTTGACCACTGGTCAATAGGGCCATAGACCATAGTGACCACTGGTCACTTCCCTCGATTTCAGCAATATGCCCATTGAAACGAGCGTAGTCGATTTACTATATATGCCCCCGGCCAAAACGCCGAAAAACGCTGTTTAGAAAGAGTTTTCCCAATTTTGACCATGGGCGAGGAACCACGGGAGCCATGCTGACCAGTGGTCACTTCGGGCGGTATCGGCAGTATGCTCATCGTTTTCAGCGACCCCGATTTACTATATATGGGGACCACCCCGAGGCCGAAAAACGCCGTTTTTGGCGACTTTTTGACTATTTCCAGTGAAAGTGGGACTTAGAAACTTTTAGCCCAAACAGGCCAAAAAAATGCAAAGTTTGGGCCCATCTCCTGAAAGCTAGGGAGCAAAATTAAAAAATCCCCCTCGTTACTTTATGCACCCCTACTGGTAATTTTCAACAAAAGATACTAGACCTCTCCAGCTTCTATCCAGTTCTAGAAAAGTGTGACCAAAATTTGCGAAAAATAGCGAAAGTCCGACTTTGGGACCTTGGCACAGAGCCAAAATTGGCCAGGTGCCAAAATGACCAAAAAAGGTAGCATGGGGGGATCCTGTCTACCAACATATAATAGTAGTATGGTGCCAAAATGCCCACATCGTTCCAACACTTAGCCGTAAAATGCATTTCCAATAAGCGTTATTCACCGAGAAAAAAAAACAAACGCACGGTAACTATCGCCTAGTGCAAAAATTCGAAGTTTCGAATTCGAACCAAAAGTATGGTGGTACTTGTAGTACTACTCGAGTTGTTTACGATGGTAACCTTTTTACCACCGCCGGACCTCTAATTAGCTGGCACCAGGCCAACACGGTCTCCAGAGGGCCGCGCAGACGCCTTTATACCCATATTATGTAGGGGCGCTATCGCGCCCCTACATAATAAAACAAAAATAATACTTAATAACTCAGATTAGATAGCACAAGACCGCCGAAACTTTTAAATTTAAGAGTACCTAATGCTGAATTGAAATTATTGAAGCCTTACCTTCGACCTATGCTATTTCAAAATTATAGAGTGCGCTGTTGTATAATCAAATGTCAGTTTTAGCTTAAATTTAATCTGTTTAATTGTTTAAATCGAGACTGGACTTTAAATATGGACTACGTAAGTTTGTTGCTCTTTGTTTAGTAATTAATCCAGTGCGCAGATCAACAGAATTACTAAAAAATTATGGATGGAACAAATAGCAATGGTTTTTAAAAATCTTTTGAAGAAACGTCATTTAAAATTTAAAAATCCTGATGAAGCTAGCTAAACGGAAGAAATTTTGTTTAACTCAAGTTGGAGAAATTGTGCATTTAGGTTTTCTTTGAAACTTGTGAAAAATACTTTTGGCTTATATATATGTTTAATGGATGAAAATTTATATATAATATTTCAATCATGCAAAAACCATTTGCATTTTAATCAGAAAACTCCAATAACAAAGTAATTATACTGAGATATAACAACAAGCTAAGGAATTATAAGCCGATGTTCTAAACAAGTCCAATTTTGTATATATATACGTAGCTGATGTTACCTAAGTTCATAACCAGATTAGATTTACAATACGGAATTTATACATACAAGAACAGTAATTTTTCAGAAAAAGTTTAATTTTGTCTAATAGATATCTTTTGTTTTCTAAAAATGTAAATGGCATTATTTTTTATTTCGCGTTTTGAAAATGCTGCAACGCTTCTAGTAAAGTTTAATGAACTTTTTGATTATGACTAGAAATTATCAGCCTAGAAAGCCAGATAAAAACTAAACATGTTTATGACTTATTTTGTCGATGGAGCAGTTGTTGGTGCTCGCAAAAATTTTTAAATCTACTTATATTTAGCTTACGTAATTTAAAATTCAGCTTAACCAAGTAAGAAGTTAAATTTTATTTGCAAGCAAATGTCCTTTAAGTCAACTTGCATTCGATTAAATTATTCATCGAAATTCGTATATAGAATGTAAAAATATAGATGCCGTTTATTCATCGAAAATGTGCTCGAATAATATAAATATAGCATATTCATACCGTGTATATATAATTAATTTTAAATTTTCAATTTTAATTTTAAAGCTATAATGTAGTAAAGTTTAACTGTGCTATAAGACAAAAATCTCTTAATAAATTGCAAATTTCATGTTCCTGTATTGAAATAACTATATAAAATATAAAGCAAACATTATTACAATGTTCTAGTAACTATAAAAAAAGCGAAAAATTGCGCAAAAATTGTCCAAAACGTCAGAAAAAATTTTCGATTTTTGTAGTGTTAAAGAGCTGGTTCCGGTTCCGGTTCCGGTTTTTTAAAGCCAATTCCGGTTCCGGTTCCGGTTTTTTGGAGTTCCGGTCGATCCCTAATATATATATATATATATATCTATATATATATATATATATATATATATATACTGACTTGAGTATTATTATATGCTATATAATTTACCAACTTAAAGTTGGTCCGAAACTCACTAAAAGAACGAAATTAACAGAAAATCTGTAAAACATTCTCGTGTAATTAAAGTTGGTGTTACGGTTCATTGCAGCTTTAATTGCCTTTCGAAACTTTTCAAATTGTTTCAAAAATGCCTTTTTTGCAATCTTAATATTTTCCTGTCAATGTTTGTTATCTTCCGCAAATGAGTTTCACATCAAGGCTGATTTAATTTTTGGAACATCGAAAGTGGATTTTCTAGTCTGTCAGGTATGAAGGACACGTATTAATACATATTTTGTGTATAATACGAATATATACGTATATATACCTATATATAAATAGACTCAAATCCAAGTTTGTTTGATGGGGATTTGCGTTGGGGAGGCCAGGCCACTCTCCCAAAATCTACGCTTTACACAAGTTTTCTCGGGCTTTGGCGTAAAGTATCGCTATTACATAAACAATCACTAGAACATTTATTTTAATTTATGTGTATATTCCATCAAATTCCGAAAGATATAAACCTAGAAACTGGCAAATTTAATGAAAGCTAGCCAGCTGGTGCTGCACTTTTTTGATTGATTTTTCATTGTAACGAATATCTCAAAATTGAGGGGGGGCTACGAATTTCACTAAAAGTTTGAAGTTGGAAAAGCTAGCTAGTCTTTTGCCACATGATAGTATTAGATTTAGTCTTTAGTGTAAAATAGTTTGAAGTTTGAAAGAATTACATGCAAGCGGTGGGTCCTGTGTGGTCACTTGAAGTTGGTGTTGTCGACACAAAGCTCGACGTAACACGTACACAAACTTCGCCTCGCCCGGATCGCTATGCGCAAGGTACGGTACCCAAATTTTCCAGAAATGGTACTGACATATAGTGCTTTGATATCGTGTAAACTAATCTCTAGACCATTTTATTGTTCTATGTGCAATACAGTCAAAGTGCTAAAAATTGGGTGTTGTAGGTCTACACGGGTGGAGGTTAATAACTAACGTCTAATGAGCTGTGGTTTACAAAATGAACCCAACTTTGCTCCAATTACCACGCCAAGTATCTGTCTTAACTTACGTAAAAATGACGTGATTTCGTTAACTCTCGTGTTTGCAGTACTAGATTACATAATCGATATGTCGCTGTTAGTTTTGTGCCATTTCGAAGATGTGACTCAATGACTCCAAAATACTGTGGCAGAATCGGCTAGAAACTTTGCGTGTTACAAGCCAGTGAGTGTACGAAGATATGAGAATGCCAGTCACTAAACCTCGCTCCAGTGTTTAGAAATGCAGATTGATTTCTCGAAGTATGGATGGTTAGCGCTCGTGAAACTCTAAGACAGTAGTAAGCGCATCGAATGAAGGAAGCGGCATCTAAAAAACGATATTCGGATTCAGCAGCTCAAATAACCCCTATTATCACCTTTTCAGCGAAATCGGGGACAAAAAATTTTTTTAATCCATTTTATACAGCTCTTATTGTTTATTTTATTATGCGCTTATTTATATTGTTTTTTAGCTTTTCAGGCCTAAAAATGAGGGTTATTTCTTAACAAAAAGTTTGCTAGCACACTAACCAGAAAGCCAAAGTCCTCGAAACTTACAGACAGTTTGCCCCTATTAGAGCCTAATATTTGCTAAAAAGCTGGGGTAGGCTAGGGGCTGTCAATTTTATTAGATCGAAAACGGTGCACGGTCACATAGCAACTTTTCGCCAAATTTCAAACTTTGAGCTGTTATAGCTGAAGAAGGAAGCAACGTTCGAAAGCCGGAATACTTTTAATATTTAGCACTAGCAATAATTAACATTTATGGCTGAAAGTTTCAGAATTGGTCAAACCGTTAATCCACCAAAGCTGAAAAAACCTTTTTCAAAAATCCCATTTTTCGCACCAAAATTTGTACTTTGGCATCCTGCCACAAACAGTGTAGGTGAGATATATTATTGCCCACCCTAAACGTTTTAGTTTGATATGTTGGCTAACGTTGGGAGCAAAAGTATATAGCTTTCTCCGGCGATGTTGTGCTAACCCGTTCGTAGCCCCCCCTTAACTTCAGATATATATATACGTACATATCAATTCAGCGATGCCGATTTTTCCTGTTTCATATATATATATGTATAAATTCGCGAATAGGAGTTACCCTGACCGAATATTGCTGGCTTTTTCCTACAGGGGGGGGGGGGAGGGGGGGGGGAGGGCCCCCCAGAATTTCGTTCCCCCCCCAGACTTGGGTCGCCCCCCCCAGAATACGCCCCCCCCCCCCAGGATTCGGGCGAAACCCCCCCAGAACTCTAAAATGCCCGGAAAAATAGGGTTTTGAGGGTAAATTTTGAAAAATTTTTCCGGCTTCGCCGGATTTTTACTCATTTTTAAGCATTTTTAGCTATTTTAAGCTTAAATTTAAGTTAAAAAGAGTTAATTTTTTAACTCAGCAGCAAAAAATAGCTATTTTTAGGCATTTTTTGAAAAATTTTTTCTCCCCCAGAAATCCGAGCCCCCCCAGACCTGGGGGGGGGGGGGGGGGACCCCCCCAGACTTCCCCCCCCCCCCCCCCCCAGACTTCCCCCCCCCCAGAAATTTTTGCCTAGGAAAAAGCCAGTATTGGGGTAAAAACGTTGTTCTTCTAGTGTATTATGCAGATATATACAATACATAAATTATAGTGAGTGGGGGGAAACCTTAAAGTGGGGGGCCCCTGCCCCTCCCCCCACTGAAAAAAGCCCAGGGTGCGAAAAGAACACAGAGTAAAAACACAAAAACTATATATATGTATGAATATACAATATAGCAAGGTTCACAAAAAAAAAATCACCCCGAAAATTCACAAAAAAAAAATCACCCACCTAGACGGCTAACAACAAGCCGCAGCCGGAAAATTTTTTGCATGGTAATAGCCACAAGTCCCAACCCCAACATATGTAAGTTTGGCTGCCGAGGCTCAACTCCTCCGACTAGGGTGCCCAAAATAGTCGACCCACCCAAAATCGGACCCTCGGACAACTCCGGACCAAAATTGAAATTTTTGCTGGTACTCACTATGGACTTTGCGCAGGTACCCCATATTATGCATGTGACATGTCCTAACTCAAGGCTATCCAACCATATATTGGATTCCCTGCCAGGTCCTCTGGGTTCGCCACCGGTGGGTGATTTTTTTTGTGAACAAGTTCACAAAAGAAAAATCACTATCAACTTTTTGTAAAATGCCTCTGGGGCAACCGCTAGGGTAAAACTAATGCCAAATTCGAGCTCAGCCACCCGGAAAACCTATATAGAGCATGTTTTAGGTACCTCAACCCCCTTCTGGCAGACGGTCCGGCCGATGGACCCGGCCCGGACCGTCCGGACCCAGGGGGTGGTCAGGATCACCTGTCTGGGCAAACGCTACCTAAAAACTAATGCCAAATTTGAATTCTACGCACCGAAAAACCTATATAGGCGAGTTTTTAGGCTTCTGGGACCTTGAAATAAAATTTTTGGTCAGTCACGTGACCCCGACCCAGGTCACGTGACCCTAGGCCAAGTCACGTGACCATTCCAGATACGAAATTACTCCGCCAAATTGTTTGTTCTGTGCTTACTAGAGCAATAGAACACAAAATAAGTGGATTCCTAGCTTCCTGGTATCAATAATAAAGGTCAAGCACATTGGTCTGGGTAGCCACTTTGGACCCGGGGGCCGAGAACCATAATTCGAAGTTCAGCCTGTTCAAAAAAAACTTGGGGGTCCAAATTTTTTTACGTAATAACACTATGGACTATGCTCTATTTATGCATGAAAAGAAAAATTTCCTAGCTATATCCTGAGATCAGATCCGGTGGTGATTTTTTTTTGTGAACGAGTGATTTTTTTTTTGTGAATTCGTTCACAAAAAAAAAATCACAAAAATTTTTTATTACTCACGCTACACGAGGGCTACCGGCATGAAATTTGCACCATATGTAGAGGGGGTCACTACCGTTCCATACGTACCAAAAGTTTTTCGATCGGACTTCATTTGCGAAATTGCCAGCAAAAATTCGATTTTTGATTTTTTTTTTGTGAACCTTGCTATAACTACATTAAATGGCCCAATTCACCCTAAAACTGTTTTAAAACACATTAAAATGCTATTTATTACGTTATGCTATGCTGGTACATCAATGTAAACTTATGGTAAATTTGTGATAAAATGTTGTAAACTTATGGTAAATTTATGGTAAAAACATCGTAACCTATGTTGCTTCATTTTACCTCATTTTTACCAAACTTTTCGACTGACTATTACGGAGGTAAAAATGTGGTAAAAATATAGCAATAACATGAGAAAAGGATGGAACACAAAGTGGTAAATTTGTGATAAAAACGGGATTTTGAATAGTAAAATCTATGTAAAACAGTGTAATATTATGGAAAATACCAGGAATTCTTGTGATAAAATTATCGTACCTTGCGCAAGTAAAACCGTGGTAAAAATGGCATATATAAATGCCCGATGGCTAAGAACCACTATTTTACCACAGTTTTACGATTTATTTTACTACTGTTTTTTCATAAAAAGTTCTCCCTGTGGTCTGGGATTCCCCCCCAGGGTGCTTTAACCCAAAATTTTGGCGTGGTTGGACCAAAAAGTAGGTGTCATTTTCAAAATGTCATAAAATGAGCAGGAGTGAACCAAATGACTTGATCTTTGCATACGTAGGTAAGAAAGAGTCGCGCTTTCTGCAGCTATGTTTTGGAGCTCATAGCTCCAACCCTTGGTCAGGGAGGCGGGCATAGTTTCCCTGGAAATTTTGGTTGGGGGGGGGGGGGGGTAAACTTCGGAAATTTTGTGGTCGACCCCCGAAATGTGATGGGGAGTACCCCCCCGAACCCCCCCCCAAAATTCGGACCTCAGAAAATTAAAAAAAGGCCTAAAAACGCAAAATCTTGTGTATTTTAACGCTTTTTGTGTCGAAACAAGGCTTCTTTTTATCGTTTTAGGCGTTTTTACACCGTTTTAAACCAATTTTAAGCCAACAGTTGAAAAAATTTTCAAAAAATAACCATTTTTAGCAAAATTTAGCTAACTTTCTGGCCCCAAAAAGTGCTGGGGAGGTAAAGTTGGTCGAAAATTTGGGGGGGAGTACCCCCCAACCCCCCCCTTGGGAAACTATGGAGGCGAGTGGGTTTTTCCCCCGAAAAAGTGGGTGGGTTTCCCCCCCCCATGGCTATATATACGTGTTAAAGGGCCCTAAGCCTAAGCCTTAGCCTCAGCATAAGCCTGACACTAAGCCTAAGCCTAAGCGCCATATGTTAAGCATAGGCACTGATATCCATAAAGTGTAGATTTGATTTTTCAGTGTCCACAGGAAGAACTTCTTCTGTAAAATCATTGTAAATTTGGAGTAAATTGTTACAATTTACAACGTTTTTACAGCGCTGTAAATCAATCTCTCCCAAAATTTACGCTTTACGCTATAAGTATATATATATACATGTATATACACAACATCCGTCAGCTAAATCGTTATTTACATTACGTTAGATTCCCTACATTTCTGGGCACGGATGAACAACCAAAATTTCAAGATTCACCCCCAGCCACAATTTCTAGTGTACCTCCGCTCCCTCGTCCCACCTCAGATTTCACGGCTTCGCGTTCCATCCCCCCAGACTTTTGGCTAAAACAGCAGAAAATCGAAAATTCAAAATTGCAAAATTTATATCCTAAAAATCATAGGTGTAACAGGAATTTGGGGTGGGGGCCCTTCCCCAGAAATTGGGGAGACCTTACAAGAACAAGACCCCTCCCCCAAAACAAATAAGTACTTTAAACAAGAATGTGAACTATATATTTCGAAACTTTTGGCAAAATTTACGTTAAAAATACCCAAATTTAGGTAACTTTCCGTCCCCCCGTAACAAATACGTGTGGCCATAGGTGTACCTGGGGGGGGGGACCCCTCCCCCCAAATAGAAAAGTGCTGACCCCACCCTCGAAATTTTGGAGGCAGACCCCACCCCCAAATGGCCAAACCCCACACCCCACCCACCACAGTTTCCTTGGGGGGGGGGGGGTTAGGGGTTAGGGTTAGCTAAATTTGGCCGAAAAATGGTCATTTTTTGAAAATTTGTTCTCAACTTTTGACCTAAAATCGCTTTAAAACGGTGCAAAAACGCCTAAAGCGTTAAGAACAAGCCTTATTTTGATGAAGAAAGGGCTAAATTACAGAAAATTTTGCATTTTTTGGCCATTTTTCGAAATTTCTGGGGTCCGAATTTGGGGGGGGGGTACCCCCATCACATTTTGGAAGTCGGCCAAAATTTACCCCCCCCAGACCCAAAGTTCCAGGGAAACTATGCCACCCACCACAGGAAGAACTTTTTGGGTAAAATCGTTGTAAATTGCTGCGCAAGGTACAAGTACAACGATTTTACCATGAATTTACCACTAATTTTTAATGAAATTTTAATAATTTTTAATGGATTTACAATGATTATATCCGATTTTTCCATGAGATTTTAATGGATTTACAATGGTTTTACTTTGGTTTTTATACGTATTTACAATATTTTTACCACGTTGTAAAATTGTTTTAAATCGTCGTAAAATCATTGTAAATGCAATTGGACCAATTTACAATGTTTTTACAAGTTTTACAACGCAGTTACAACGTTTTTTAACGATTTTACCATGTGGTAAACTTGTTGTAAAATCGTCGTAAATGTTTACAACGTTTTTACAATGCTCCAAAATAAGTTTTAACAGTTTTATAACAGATTTACCACGTTGTAAATTCGTTGTAAAATCATTGCAGAAACGTTGTAAACATTTACCACGTTTTTTTAAAAATTTTTTTAAAAACAGCTGTTTTGGCCATAAAAATAGCAAAAATTTTCCATTTTGTCATCCCAAAAGGGGGGTCTAGACCCCTTGAACCCCCCCCCCTGGGTGCGGCCTTGGTTTTAGCGTAAGTAAGCTAATTTTAGCAATTTTGGACTATTTTTTAAAAATCACCAGTTTTTAGTGAAAATGTTTCAAAAATTAAGGTTATGGGGTATGAAAATTTATAGAGAGGAATGTCGCCAATTTGGGGGTACGGGTAGCCAAAATTTTTTACGGAGGAGGGTCGAGACTTGTCCATTTGGATGAGGGATCCACCCCCCATTACTTTCATTATTGCTAAAGCCAGTGAAGCTAGGGTGCAATGAAATCTTCATAATTTTCATATACAGCAATTTATTAAATCTAGAAGTCTAGAACTGGAATTAAACTTGTCGTTTCTAAGCTTGAATTGTTGTATAAGGAAAATGTAGGAAACCTTGAAAACCTTTCATCTCTTCTGTCTTACTTAAGAGCTAACTTTTAGCTTTAAACCTGAATCTGACAGTGAATTTTCAAGCAAGTTTACGCTGTTTTAGCTTGAAGTACGCTAAAAACCAAACCTAGTACGCTGACGTACGCAGCAATATTGATATCGTACGCCGTTTACATGACAGCGTACTTCTCCAAACACTGTTAACTTCAAAACGGTAAAAAGGGGGTGGGTTTACCCCCCCCCCCATGGCTATACATGTCAGAAGACGTGGGGAAGGGGTAAAGGGTTAGTGCGTTTTACATTGCCTTACAGCAATTTTATTAAAGTCAACATTTTGAACAACTAGTATAGTCAAGCGGGAAAAACCCCCACTTTTTCTTTCTTGGACCGGAACTTTCGACTGGTTTAGGCTAGCACAACTTTGATACCATATGTAATGAAGTTGCTAGGTTCCAGAGTCAGAAAACGCT
>JASAND010004786.1:0-34283 GCA_030248195.1 Trissonchulus latispiculum
TGTGTGAAAGATCAAGATACTTTCACAAACTATTTCATAAAAGGTAGGCACAAAAATGTCAGCGTAATTTATTTGGCCCAAAGCTTCTATCGCATACCAAAAAGACATTCGACTGAACTGCAACTATTTCATTATATTCAAGCATCCTTCAGAGCGCGAGGTTACAGAGTTGACAACGGATCTTGCTGGTCGTTTACCGAAGGATTTATTCAAGTCACTCTACAAAACAGCCGTTTCGGATCCATACGGATTTCTGCTAATCGATAGGAAAACAAACTTCAAGTGGCTAGAGTTTCGAAAGGGATTTAGCGAATTATTTCGAACACTTTTGCCCAACGAAATTTCTGGGATATTAAAATGAATTACACTAAATTTGGCATAAGAGATCTGCATCCAGCAGAAAGGGGGCCGCGAGGATTTACCGGTGAAAAGGGCGAAAAAGGGGACAAAGGTGACGACGGCCCTGGTATCAGTGCTGTTGCTCTAAACGAGAATATGGGGAACATTCAATTTGGTTTTTTATGATGGTGGTGTAAAGAGTAGGGCTAGACCGAATGTGTCATTGGGGGGGGGAGGGGGGGGAGGGCGTGTGTTGAGAGGGTAGGGGCGGGGGGCGGGACTGGAGTTATGTGGCGGGGGGAGGGGGGGGGTGGGAGGTTGAATTGGGACGGAACATTCAATTGTTTTTTCATATGATGATCGCTCTAAAAGTCATTAGTGCCTTCCAGGCTCCACACGTCATTATTGCGGCGCTCTGGGCGCGGAAATAAAAGTAGTGGCTCGGGGTGGTCTGGGGGGGTGGGACGAATGTGACCTTTGAAATCTATCTTACCGCTGGGGTCTACTGTATTGAAACGAGGACATATGCTAGACTTGGACAAAGACAACAACGAAATTATTGTAAGCGAAGACGGGTTGTTCTCACTTAGAAATGCAGTGGCATTTTCTATTGAAGGAAATGATGCAAATGACAAAATTTCCTTCAGATGGTATGTGCGTTCGCTTTCTGGTTCCTTCAGATGGACAGCTTTAGAGAATTCATCCCACGGTTGCCTGAATCCAAAAGAAGCCGTTTTGGACATGCCTTTTGAACGTCACACTCCTTGTCGACTCAGGCTTTATGTTGAGGTTAGCAGCGAAAACCAGGTTTTCGTCACTGTACATAAGCTTTCTGTTATCATCGAAAAATTATCGTAAAATTTTTTTGTAAATAAAATGACTTCCTACTGCCTTTTCTGTAAACGGAAAACAGCCAATATTCGTCCACGTATAATTATGTTACGCAACGGTCGTAGAGCAACAAAATCTGTATGTGCCGTTTGTAGAAAAATTAAGTACACCTTCCTGAAAACATCACGTAAGTAAAATGAGTGATCAGTTGAAGAAAATCTACTATGATCCAAAGTGCGGCTTTTCCGGAATTAATGCCTTAGTTCGAAAACTGAAAGAGCAAAACATTGATATTCCACGAAGCGACGTTGAGAAGTGGCTTAAACAGCAAGTTACGTATACACTTCACAAACCGGTTAAACATAAATTCAGTACGCAAAGGGTTTACGTGCATAGAATTGATGAGCAATGGCAAGCGGACCTTGTCGATATGATAGCGTACTCTCAACATAATAAGGGATATCAGTATATTTTAATGGTAATTGATTGTTTCAGCAAGTATCTTTGGGCAAAACCTTTAAAGACAAAACAGCCGAAAGAAGTAGCTATGGCGTTCGCTTCTATTTTCGCTAGCAGCAAGCGAAAACCAGTAAAATTGCAAACCGACCAGGGTCTAGAGTTTTACGGCAAGCATATTCAAAGCTTCTTCAGAGAGCACGGGATCAACCATTTCTCTACTTTCTCGGAAAAGAAAGCAAGCATCGTGGAACGAGTTAATAGGACAATAAAAGAGAAAATGTGGAAATACTTTACTGCCGAGGAAACCTATACATGGATCGACGTGCTTCAAAAGCTAGTGTCCAACTATAACTCGTCCACTCACAGAAGCATAAAGATGAAGCCTAGGGATGTAAATAAATCAAATGAAGTTCAGGTGCACAAAACTCTGTATGCTGAAGTAGAGCAACAAGGAAAATTGGACATTCGAGTAGGTGATAAAGTTAGAATTACCAAGTATAAACGGAAATTGTTCGATAAAGGGTATCTACCAAACTGGACGGAAGAGATATTCACAGTGGGAAACGTTTTTAGATCAGCACCGCCTACTTACACTCTTCGTGACTGGAAAGATGAGGAAATAAGGGGGAAATTCTACAAGCATGAAATTCAAAAGGTGCTGGACACCGGCGACTACCGCGTTGAAAAAGTGTTGAAACGAAGAAAGTTAAACGGTAAGCCTCAGGTACTGGTAAAATGGAAAGGATATCCCAGCAGTTTCAATCAGTGGATTGAAGAAAACAAAATTCAAAACTATTAAAAGTTATTTTTTCACTTATAAAAATGGAAAAGAAAACAATTGGGATTCTTGAAAAAAGCAAACATCAAGTCTCAGCCACAGTAATTGACGATGATGATGAACATTCAACAAAAACTGGGACAGTTGTAGACACAAAGCAGAACAAAGAATCCAGCTCTGAAACTCCACTCAAATCAATTTTTCTTGAGTTTATTGATGAGGATGGTGCACTTCAGATGACGTTTAGACAAAGCGGGTATGAAGACGTTGACGATATTGTTGACCTTCTTTCAAAGATTTCCAATCTGGTGGAGTCGAGTAACGAAACTTCGGGGATAAGAATAATTGACGATGATGATGAACATTCAACAAAAACTGGGGCAGTTGTAGACACAAAGCCGGACAAAGAAGCCAGCTCTGAAACTCCGCTCAAATCAATCTTTCTTGAGTTTATTGACGAGGATGGTGCGTTTCAGATGACGTTTAGGCAAAGCGGGTATGAAGACGTTGCAGACATTGTTGACCTTCTTAAAAATATTTCCAATCTGGTGCAGTCGAGTAACGGAACTTAGTGGGGAATAATTGGCGGGTATTGAGAAGTAAAAAATTTTATTTTCATTTAGTTTTAATTGGGTTATAAAATGGGAACAGAAAACTGTGTTTCATACCACCAGCGTTACTATAGCAAGAACAAGGAGCGGCTTAATAAACACAGCAGAGAATACTATTTGCGCAACAAAGAAAAGATAAATAAGCGAAAAATGATACATTACTTTGCTAACCGCGAGAAGGTGAGAGAACAAGCGAAAAGGAAAGAGGAATGCCAATACTGTCATAAATTGTTATGCTGTAAATACATGAAGAAACATCAGGATAAATGCTCAGGAAAGAGGAATGCCAAAACTGTCATAAATTGTTATGCTATAAATACTGAAGATGAAGATGAAGATGAAGAACTTTTACTTTATAAACATGAAGATAAATGCTCAAAATTGAGGATGCACATTACCACTTCTACGCAAACATTCAATCCTGAAAATTAAATTTTATTTTTTAATTCTCATTAAATTTATTTTCTTCTTATTAAAATGAGAGAACAGGCTGGCGAAAGCGATCTCGATTTGGAGGTGAGCAGCGAAGCATTGGAGAAGGTTAAGCATAGTCAGAAGCGACTAAAGTTTGGAGAAATTAAGCATCGACTGCAACAGCGCCCAGAAAAACTACAATGTCCACTTTGCCAAAAGCGCTATAAATTGTGGTGCTGGTTCAATAAACACATTTCAAAAGGTCATAACAAACGGAATAGTTGGTATACATCCTTGAGTCCTTTAAATTTGGAGGTGGACAATAATGTATTTCAGAAAGTTGCTGGAGGAAAGCTTAATCTTGAAAATACCAAACGCAAACTGCGGCGGAACGTAGAACGGTTACAGTGCCCTGAGTGCCACAAGCTATACAAACATCAGAAATGGTTTAATAAACACATTGAGAAACAGCAGTGCAGAGGCTACGCTTGTAGCAAGTGCCACCAGAGCTTTGGCTCGAAAAGAGATCTAGTTTGGCATGCTAAGGTCGCGCATGTCAATGTCAAGAAAAGTCCAAAAACCGCTGAAACCGCGGACAGACCAAACGCTCGTTCCAATACAGAGCATGTTTGTCAAATGTGCCAAAAGCATTTTAAACAAAAGTGTCACTTAACAAGGCACATCAGAGCTGTGCATACAGCACAATACCGCTGCGAACAGTGCGACAGAACCTTCAAGACAATACAGGGCTACCAAGGACATCTTAAAACTCATCGAAGTAAACCGAAGGCAGGTGATCCAACCGATTTTCGAAATTTGCATATATCAAAATTGCCCAGTGAGGACGATCCGGAGTTTGAAAATAGGATAATCGAGGATTGGATAATCGATAAATCGGATGATTTTATTAAACTTTACAAAGACAATTGGAGCAGAATCAGAACCCGATATGTCATCTCGCAGAAAGGTGTTCAAAACAGGTACAATTTTAGACTGGAGAATTTGTCGGAAATCAAGGAGTTGCTAAAAGCAATTTTCCACGTACAACAATGGCAGTTCAAGCTGAACCTGTCATTTGGCTTTGTTCTCAAAAATAGAGAAAATGGACAACTACAATACTACTATGCATCAAACAACAGTAGGTATTTTAATGAACCAATCCATATTTCCAACGGAGGAGACTTGAACCAAGCATTGAGCAAGCTAGACGAGGGAGATCCTTTGGAGTGGGCAAGACAGCAGCGTCCAAACACAAAATGGACAGTTTCGAATATTACCAACGCATGTTTTTACGTAAACAAGCTAAGATCATTCCCCATAGGAGCAGCGAGGTATCTCCCAGACTATGTCAGAAACAACAGAGGAATCAATTCCTTAATCAAGGACGACAACACTGGGAAGCCATACGAGGATGACAAGTGTTTCTTTCGGTGTCTTGCACTTGCGCTTGGTGCAGACATCCACGCACTTCAACGTAAAACTGATGAGCTTATCAGACAGTGGCTTCCTCCTGGAAAGGAGTTTTGTGGCGTCCGCCTGGAGGAGCTAGACGGCCTTGAGCAGAAGTTTGACATAGAAATATTTGTGTATGAGCTAGGGCCTACTGATGACTCAAATGAGGCTGTTGCAACACTAATTCGTCGGTCGGTAGGAAAGCACTCTAAAAAGATGGCCGTAAATGTTTACGAAAACCATTTTTGCTTCATAAAAGATTTGAGGAGGTTCACACAGACATGGCAGTGCTCCAATTGCGATAAACTATTTCACCACCACGGAATGTTCATGCGCCATTCAAGTAATTGTGAAAAGGGAATAAAACACACATTTCCAGGAGGAGGAGCTGGACCTGGAAAGTCAATTCTTCAGAGAATCAGTGAACTTGGTATTCCCGTGCCTGAATGGTACTACCCCTTCAGGATAGCTTATGATTTCGAGTGCATGTTTCAACCCACGACTTATAAAAACGGACCAAAACTCATTTACGAGCAAGAACTGGTTCCAGCTTCAGTGTCTGTAGCATCCAATATTCCCGGGTTTGAGCAGCCGCAGTGTTTTATTAGTACAGGTGATCCGCAAGACTTAGTGGTTAGAATGAAAGCATATATGGAAAAAATTGCTGATAAAGCTTATGAACTACTCACACAAGCTTATGAAACCACTATTTCGGGCTTAACGAAACACGACAAGCTTAAGGCTGAGTTTGACAGCTGGCTAAAGGCAGTTCCTGTGTTAGGTTTCAATTCTGGCAAATTCGATCTGAATCTCATAAAGTCATATCTCATTGCAGAAATGGTCAAGAGCGGTGACCGGGTTGGGAACACAATCAAAAAGAACAATAATTACATGGCTCTTTGCACTCAAAAACTATACTTTCTTGACATTACAAATTATCTAGCCGCTGGGACCTCTTATGCTAAATGGTTGCAAAGTTTTAAAATTCCTCAGGGAAAAGGCGTCTTTCCATACGAAGCTTTCACATCTCTAGAGTTCTTGAACCAAGGTTTCCCAAGTTTCGACCAATTCTATTCCTCACTGAGACAAGAACAGATCACCGTTGAGGACTACACAGCTCTGGATCAAATTTGGCGGGAAAACAACATGAAGACAATGAGAGATCTGCTTATTTGGTACAACAATAGAGACGTCGAGCCCTTTCTACAGGCGGTACAAAAGATGGTGGATTTCTGGAAAACGATGGATATTGACATGTTTAAAGGTGGGTCCATTTCTCTTCCCGGACTCGCCTACAAGCACATGATGAACCAACTCCCTAAACATACAATTCTCCCCTTTTGGAATAAGTCCACCCAACATTGGCACACACTGTTACGGGATAACATTGTCGGCGGTCCCAGCATAGTATTTCACCGATATCACGAAGCCGGAATAACGGACATCAAAGGCCAAAAGGTGAAGCAGATTTTTGGGTACGACGGAAACGCGCTCTACTTGTGGTGCCTCATGCAAGAAATGCCCACAGGTCTCTACGCTGAATGGAATCCAACAGAGAATGGAAACTTCCAAAGGCGGCTACAAAAGGGGCGAAAAGAAATAATGTGGCTAGAGTACATGTCCAAAGAGATGGGGATTCTGGTAGAACACGCCTACAATGGAGGTCAGAAAACTGTGGCTACGGCAAAAGTAGATGGGTGGGTCCCGGAAAAGAATCTCGTCCTCCAGTTTCATGGGTGCTACTTCCACGGTCATGGTTGCGAGTTGGACAGAAATCAAGATGCAAAAGATAGAGCTAAAAGAAGGGAAAGAACTGAAAGGGTCGCCCAGGCAATTAAAGATGGGGGTTTCGATCTTCTTGAAAAATGGGAATGCGAATTTGATGAAGAATTAAAAGACAACGCCGACCTGAAAGCGTTTGTAAAGGAGCATTTCTCTTTACCGAAGAAAGGGCCGTCGCTGTCGATGGAGAAAATGGTGGCCCTTATTAAAGCGAATCGTCTGTTTGGATTGGTCGAATTAGACATAGAAGTGCCAGAAGGAAAGAAAGAGATGTTCGCGGAAATGACTCCCATTTTCAAAAACGTCGAAGTCACGAGAGACGATATTGGTGACCATATGAAGGCATTTTGCGAGGACCAGGATCTTATGCATCGTCCGCGGAGATGTTTGATTGGAAGTTATTTTGGAAAAAAGATCCTTCTAGCGACACCACTAATAAGGTGGTACCTGAAGAAGGGGCTTGTTATAACAAAAATTCACAGGGCAATAGAGTTTAAGCAAAAAACATGTTTTAAGCACTTGGGTGATGAGGTAACGAGACACCGCTCGGCAGCCGACACCGACCAAGATCAGTCCATCAAGGGAGAAATGTTCAAGCTTCTGGGCAATTCATACTACGGACGGACAATCACTAATGTTGAAAAACATGTGAACGTTAAGTTCTGTGAAGGAGCTGCAGCTAGCAGAGAGGTTAACAGTTGGCGTTTTCGAAGGCTGGATGATTTAGGAAATGGAATATATGAAACGCATACCGCTAAAGCGAAAATTGTGCATCGGCTTCCTGAACTGGTGGGATTCTTTGTATACCAATATGCCAAGCTTAGGATGCTTCAATTTTACTACGACTGTCTCCAGGAACATTTGGCCAAAGATACTTTCCAGCTGTGTCAGATGGATACAGACTCGCTGTACTTTGCATGCACGGAAACTGATTTGAACAGATGTATTCCATCAGTTAAGTCTGATAGTTGGAAAAAAGCTGTAGTCGAGTTCTTTGTACAGGATTCGAAGCAAAAGCGAATACCGGGCCTATTCAAGGAGGAATGGAGGGGAGAAAAACTAATTGCACTCTGCAGCAAAACTTACATAGCTTCCGGTGACACCAAAAAGATCTCCCACAAAGGGGTTAGCAAGAAGCTTAACAGTTATACTCCAGCAGATTTCAAGCAAGTGCTTTATACAAGAAAGACACAGCCTGGGGTTAACAGAGGCTTTAGATGCCTCAACACAACAATGCTCAAGTACTTCCAGTCCAAGGACGCTCTCTCCTACCTATACCCCAAGAGAGAGGTCCTGGCTGACGGCGTCTCCACCCGCCCGCTTCGAATCTGAAGCTCTCCCTGTTTCGGTTCAAATAGTTTGAATGAACGTCAAGCCTAACTTTTCACAAATCTGCTTCCACAGCATATCTTGCTCTCTAACCTTTTCCTTATTTTTGAGTAGTTGAGGATGAAACTCTTTTGGAATACCCTTTATTTCCATAAATTTGCGGAGTACGAAATCATAATTTAAAAAGTGCTTTCTGTCAGCTGGTTTCAACTGGTTGAAAATCACTTGTGTTTTTCCGAAAAGTTCTATAAAATATTCCGATGTTTCTGTATCCAGAACTAAAGGCTTTTTATTTGTCAGCAGGAAAATTAAGTAATTTGCATTTTTGTAGTATTTTCTATAAAATTTTCTTTTGTCTGGAAACTTGGTTTTGTCAAGTCTTTTTAGAATTTCTAACTTGAGAAAGCTTGGAGTAATTGTTGAGAAATCATAAATTTTCTGTTTTCGAAGCTCAGCCTTTATGTCTTCGAACACTTCTGGCGGAATATCTACAACTTCTTTTTGCTGCAATTGACTCAGTTTGTTTATGAAATGATTCAACCGGTTGTGTTCAGTAACTGAACATTGCAATTTGTTTGATGTTTCATAATGCGGTCCGCAGAAATCGGTTAATCTCTCTATTACATAACCACACGATGCACAAAATATAAATGTATATGGAATAGTGTCCATTTTCAAATCAAAACTACCGCAGCAGTCACACAGAAAACTGTTGTTCAGTGGCACTTGTTTGCTTTCCAGGTTCCTTTGCTCAAACTGTGCCTTTCTCATTTTATTCTCAACTATATTACATTATAAATTTGAAGTTTTTGCTCTCACAGTCATCTCTCAAAGCACCATGTCGCAAGAGAGAGGCTGGCTAACGACGTCTCACCCACCCGCTCCGCCTCTGATGCCCTCCCTCCCGATCAAAAGTCGAAACTCCAAAACTCGCTCGTACCTCGAAATCAGGGTCGAACTTTTCTGGCTTAACTGTTTAGCACTGTAGGCAAAAACGGGAACTACAAGCTAGCTTAGACTACGTCATAAGCACACTTTCTAGTCATTACACTATTGGAATTTAAGCCACTTCGTCATCGTTCGATTTAAATCAAAAGTCGAAACTCCAAAACTCGCTCGTACCTCGAAATCAGGGTCGAAATGTGCATACTATACTACCGTCGGAGTGGACACGCTGTTAACATCCTTAATTTGAGACTCCGTTTTCACCGACTTAGCTTCCTTCAAAGTAAGTTCCAATTGCGCGTTTTTGAGTTTCATATCAAAACATTGTCCTTGCAGCTTTGAAAGAGCATCATCCCGTTGGAAGAGGCACTGCACACCTTAGCTTTCGTTTTATTTCCTTCTTAGAATTGGAAGGGGAGGTCGATGTTTCTGGTAACTGTTCCTCCTCCAACCGCGAAAGCTGAACCACTATTTTGCGCAATTTCTCCATATTCTGACCCCAGCATTCCAGATCGGCTAACAATGAAACACCCAGTGTTTTTAAGGTCTGATCTAAGGCCTTCCCTCAACTGTTCAAAAATATTCACCGCTCGACCGTTTTCCGTCTCGTTTGGGAATGCCTTCCGGGCGAGAATTTCCAAATCCGCTGCAAAATCTTGCACTTTTTCATCCTCCTTTTGTATACGTACATAAAAATTCCGAGAATGTTCAGCCGCAGTTCTGGTGACTGGCTCATACAAAAGTTTCAAAAGCTTCACCAACTCTTCGTACGTATCGGGAAAACCCAAAGAAGAAAGACGGTGGAGAACGGTTTCACCAATTTTTGCTAAAAGCAGGGACCGTTTCTATTCCTCTGCAATGCCGTGAGCCTTGATAATTGCCTCAAAACTAGTGATCCACTGCTCTAGCGTGAGTGCAGTCTCCCGTCCATTGTAAGGACTTAGGCTCTTAAAAAGCGCAATGTAGGTTTTAATATCGGCCATATTTTGCACGTGACGTAAGGCTTGAGCTCTAGTTACGACCGGAATGTTTCGAATCTGCTCACCTAATTCTTGTAATTGATCAAAAATAAGATGCCAACCTTCTCTATGCCGACTTATGATTGCTTTCGCACGCGGGTTTTCGTCCGAAATGATTCGCAATTATTGGGAAAGACCAAGTCAAATATAAAGAAAATAGTCCCAAATCGTCACAAATTGTACGTATGTAAATTCTACACCAGTTGTTGAGGTTGTAGAATGATTGAAAGCAAAAATAAGGGCTAATTAGACCAAAATTGTCAAAAATTAGCAAAAAAACACGATACGTACGTACAGAAAAATGAAAAGGTCAACCACAGTGTAAAGGTTTGGTTGGTGTCAGTAAAAGATGAATTTAAATCAAAGAGAAGAGTTGCAGATCCTAGAGTGTGTGCATGTCAAATCTCGCCTAACTCGCCTACCCCTAAACAACTACAAACGCGCCGGCAATCTATTATTCAGTACCGTGAGTTTACTTTTTACACAAAAATAGTATGGTTGACAAAAAGTAAGAAAGAATAATTTTACAGTTCAAAACAAACAAGCACTCTTATAATTATTCAATATACAAAGGCAAAATTTACCTCACAAAATAAAAGGGAAAAGGGAAAACCCCAACTTAAGAGGGAACGAAGGTCCCCCAACGAAAGATAAAGGAAAAGGCGTTCCCCAACAGCCGAATAGATGATGGCCCAAAAGTACAACCGCTCCGTGCGAGAGATTCAACAAGACTGAATTTTTTGCGCTCAAAACAGAATTTGACGATTAGTTAAAGGAACCGAGGTTCCTACACAAGAGTGTAATTTACGTTTATCGTTTGTAAAGATAGCACTGCGTTTTAGATGAATTTAGATGAAAATCAAAGAGAATATCAGAAAATACTTCACAACAACTAGAAACACTACACCCAATCGTGACAGTATACGCACTAAAGTGATCTACGACCGTGCTTTTAGTCGTAGATAAGCCAGAAGCCAAAAAGAACCAGTTTCGAGAGAAAAAACACACTAGAGGGGCACATGGTCAAATGCTAAAATAAAACACAGACTGGGGCCAAAAATCCACAAACCTATGATAATGGAAGCTAACTCAACTGTGTTAGTGATCTACGGTTCTACGGTCGTGTTTTAATCGTAGAATAGCTCGAATCTGGAAGAAAACCCAAATTGCAAATATCGTTAGGGGGGCACCGCGACAAAAAACCCAAAAAAATCGAAAAATGACCAATCAAAACCAAAATTTTGGGAAAACTCAGCAAAATCACTGAATAATAGGACGTACCGGACGTACTGATGCTGTTGAAAATAGTCCTGAGCGAAAAAACGAAACTCAAAAATAAAATTTGTCAGAGGGTTTTTTGGAAAAACGGTTATTTTCCACCAAAACATCGCTGTACTGGTACGTTATGGCTCACTAAACGTGGAATGAACCTTGATTGGGCTAGGAATTCCGTTGATCCCTCAAAAATTGGAAAAATGGGGGGGTTTGGGTCAAAAATGAACACTAGAGGTATGTATCAAAAATCGTAATTTTTGAAAAATTCCGACTTCTGAGAGTGGGGGACACTATTTTTCCGAGAATCTACGTATATTTTCTGGCCTAAAAATGCTAATGCCAGATTATTAGGTGAAATTTTTATTTTTCCAACTAAAATGAAAAATTGCCAAAAATCGTCAGAAATCACGAAAATGGGGGTCCTAGATAGATTTTTTGCGATTGAAAAATTAAAAATACCTACTGTGGGGGTTCAGAAAATGATGGGGAATCCATTTCTGAACCGTATGACTAACCTTAGGGGGGGTCCAAAAACTTTCCAATCTTCAGTGCTTGCTGATATTTAACGTAATGTCTTGCTTAAATTCGAACCCAGAAGTAACAGTTCAGACAACTCGCAGTCAATGTTGCAAATAGTCACCTCCGACTATACTGACACTAGACTTAAAACCAATATTTTGTTTTGTAACCTGAATTACCTCGATTTTACAGTCCTAATTGGGTTAATGCATTTAATATTGGTTGATGTTGGTTCGGACGCTATAACAAAATATTAACCTGAAGTGGGATTCGAAACCACACATCTGACTTTTGCATGAAAGTCCGTCCCTCTGACCACTCGACCATCACGGTTCTAAAAAATGATGATAAAGTATACTTTTATCAATTAGTTACACACATGGTCAATGCCTATACTGGGCCTATACATGTACAGACCAGAATCCCAAACCCCGCGCAGTGCTCAGCAAAGTTTTTGACCCTCGCACAGCACGGAACACTGATTCAGAGCAGCAGCAAAAGTTAGCTCAAGCGCAGCACAAGGCACTGGATAATGCCCTTTTTCATCCAACTCAGTTGTTTTCAAGGTTGCTTGGTATATTGTTTCGATAAAATCGACATTCAACAATTTCTAAAATGTGTTGAGCTGAAGCTTCGAAGTAAAAAGCGCTCTTTGATGTTGCTTACACAGATAAGTGAAACATGCTTCAGATTTCGTCTTCAAGATTGGGGTACGGTACATAGCTTAAAAGATTGGTTGCCCTTACAAGCCCATACAACATCAAATGCACCGCTCTAGTGAAGGCTTGGGTAAAAAGTTCCTAGAAACTGCGTTAGTTTAGAACTAAGGTTTTGAGTGTGAACTAAGAGCTGGTTGAAGCGAAGAAGCTTTAGCTTTCAAATATCTCCCAATCAAATAGCAGTAGTTTCTCAAATTGATCGTTTTCAGTAATTTGGAAGGGCTACGTGCACACCTCTGTCATAGCTTGATTTCGGCTCTGATATGTTGTCTTGTTTATGAGATCATATATATGTACCCATACATGCACGTGTAGTAGCGTAGCACGTAGTACGTACGTACCAAAGCTACTATTACCGAAATTCGCGAATAGTAGCTTTGGACCGAAGCGGACTGACGTCCTCAGGTGGCATTAGGTATGACAAATTTGCAACTGCCTCCGCTTAAAAAAGGTTTAAATTGATGCTTACAAACAAAACAAGGGGTATAAGAAGATAACATGAAGTCCATACACCAATATCCAGATAAATTTTAAGGTTGATAATAAAGAAAAGAACATTTGACATTGAAAAATTAGATTTGGGTTCAATGTTGTTCATAAAGACAGTCCCGTGAAACTTTAGACGGCTTCACAGAATGCACATTCTATTCAATTCTAAGCTTTTGTTTATGCCGGTTGCAGCGTTTTGTCTCATAATTAAGCTATTTTCAATAACTGATCTGTGGTGATGTCAGTCAAAACTAAAAGTCTAAAAGCTTTGAAATGGCCAGAAAGCCATGACATTTTATAAATAATGAAAAGAAAGAAATAGCTTCAACCCTCTCAGATGACAGTGTGGAGATGTTCCTAGATTTCCAATTTGAAATTATGTAAAGTTGGTGTTATAAACTAAATTTGCCGTTCTGTGTACGGTCTAATACCGGAGTGAGCTAATTCTAATAAAACCCAATTGGCTCTTCCGCATTGTTCGTGAAAGTTAACCAGGCTAATTTTCTTCCAAAATCTTGCTGAACCGACAATTACATTTAATGCACTTATACAGTTCCGTATGTTTGAGATGTTCTTTCCATAGCAATTAGCTTCTTCTTTTCCGGATCTTTGCTTCTATAAAGAGCATGCGTTTCTGGCAGAAATTTAAACAGGATCAGAAAACTAATTATTGCCAATAACGAATGTAACAAGAACGTCGTACTTCCAATTGATACATAAAGAGGCCAAATAGCCATTTTGCTTATGAGATCTCCTGAAATATATGCCAACTCCATCAAATATTATAATGAGGCCTGATTTTGCTTCCAACGTAGGATTGCAAACACACTTTGTGTTTTCCCTTCATGCATTGTTTTTAGGCAACGCAATCTGAGCCGCTGAGTATACACTATATTCAGAAACTGACCTGGACATTCGAAATGCGCGTAAAGATTATAGCTGCGTTAACGTCAACGTTAGCATGTGTTAATCATACGAAGGTGGACTTAACAGATAAGCAGGTGAATTCGCGGTGAGGTAGTAAACAGGTCTGACTGGCCGAAAATTGACTGAACGATGATGCAAAGAAATCTATTCCTAATCCTCAACGTTCAATGATAGCAAAACAAAGAACACACAAATCTATGTTCTGCGGTTACTATTTAGCGCTTTGGTAAACAGCGGCCTTCTGTGTGAGAAAGTTTGTATTTTTATCAAAATTAATGCATTTATTGCAAATAAATAATTTGAAATACATTGAATACCTGCACTGATTGATCCAAGCGAAACTCCCGTTGCTAGTGCTCTGATTGGCAACGGTGATAGCTCAACTGCTACAATTTCTACCAGTGGATAGAATGTCATAGTTGTGCATACCCCCAAAACAAAAATGGCACAAGATCCCAAATATTTGAACCACCATGTTACTGTAAATTTTAATAGCTTCGGATGAACCAGACATATGAACAGCACGAAGTTCCCCTGAACAAATATGCTTTATTTTTCAAAATTGGAAGCAAAATTACAACAAGACCTTAACATAAATTTGCTGTAAACTGACAGAAAATAACCCACTCTCGTGCTACCAAGAGTACATAATACAAGAGTAAGAAACTCTTACAGTGGCAAGTGCAAATCATGCTAGGAATGCTCGGTGCGTTAAGTCGGGACCCCCCCGCCACCCGAAAGTCTCGGGGGGGGGGTCCCACTTAGCACTACTTACTCGCTTTCATATAAGCGTATGTCTCGATGATTCGCCCATCAGCCTAAGGCTTACTGTATGTAATTTATTAATAATTTTAATTAATTACTTATAACTTTATGTTATAATAACTTTATAATATTATGTTAATGCAATTATAAAACTAAATCGACAACTTTGTACCATTTTTTCTGCTCTTTCTATATAAATTGTTGCATAATACAAAAATTCGAAGGGATGTAATCCGCAGCAATTTTTATATCGTAGAAAAGAGCAGAAAAACTGCTACAACGTTGTCGAATTCTAATTAATTGCATTAACCTAATTAAAGTTATAATTAATTAATTAAAATTACTAATAAATTACATACAGTAAGCGAAAGCGTGTAAGTGCTAAGTGGGACCCTTCCCCCGAGACTTTCGGGGGGGGGGTCCCGACGTAACGCACCGATCATAGTTAGCATGATTACACTGATGTACATGCTACTGTAAGAGTTTCTTACTCTTATATTATGTACTCTTGGTGCTACTTGAAAAATCAAAATTGATTGTGCGAGCTGAAATGAAAAATTCTAACCTAATTTCTTGTTCGTTCTGCAAACAATGATGAGCAGTGAACAACAACCAAAAGTCAGAGTCAAAGAAAATTAAATTCAATAAACAAATGTAAGTAAAAATTTATTACTGAAAACCCTAAATGATGGGAGCGCAGCCATCTTACCATAGCAACTGTAGCAAGGGTACTAAGCAAGGCCATCCTTCGTGGTACAAACTGATGAAGGACAATTGCTAATAAAGATCCTATTATATCACTTGTAGACATTATCAACGTGTACAACGTTGCGGTATAATGAGGGATCCAAGCAGCCTCTAACATGGGAGTGCTGTACGCTCCAATTCCTTGATACCCACTCAAGCAAGCCAATAGACCAATTAGTGCGCTGAGCATCACAACTTCCTTGTACATCCAAATTCGAGACCAAACATTCAATGCGGATGCATCATTGTAATCTAAAACTCTGTTCTCATTAGTCTGAAATTTTCTTGGCTCACAATCACAGTGGATAAAATGTCTTAAAATGACCAAGACATCCAATTGGTTTGTACCACTTTGTTGTTATTGTGGTTTGGTGAGAGGCATCTTCACCTAACTCCCTGTACATCTTGGCACATTCAGTTGCTTGTAATGCCGACAATTCTACGTATGCATTCTGGTATAATAAAAGCAACTTCCAAATGCCAGTAGACATAAGCTAGGAAACGTATGTAATCAAGCAACACGAATGCGTAGACTGAAGATAATTTTCAGTCGAATTGCAAATATTGCGCGCATTACTTAGAACACATTTGGGTGCATCTAGGTAAACATAGTTCATGAGATATTTGTTAGCCGCCACATTTGCAGAAATACAAATCCCTGCTTACTAGATTTTTACTACATCTCTCAGTAATCTCAGCAAAACCTGAACAATGCTTTCTTAATCCCGCGTTGTGGATGTAGCAAGCTTTGTATGTATGTCATTTTAAATTTCTACTTTCGTTTTAATAACAAGGACTTGTGTAGTTCTACAGGAAGTTGCATTGTATTAAATCTTTCAAAATTTAATAGGAGCAAAACCCTACTACTACGTGCCAAAGATCGAGACCGTTTTTGCAAAATCCAAATTTTAGTTCAAAGAAACCCAACAGTTTTTATTCAGGTCAATAAGTGACTATTTCAGTTTTAAGCTGGCTTGCACCAGTCGTGTTTAGTTTATTCGCTAGTAACTCCTAAACTCAAATTTACTTAAACTGGACCTTACATTTAAATTTCAACCGCTTGCTAAAGAGGTGTTAACTCCCGTTTAGCTAGACTCGAGTTTAAATTTAAACACGACTTAAACTTGACTTGGTCACGTTTTGGTCACGTTTTGCTTGTGCAAGCCAATCAAAACAATGAACTCGTCCAATCAAAGGTAACACATTCAAATTTAAACTGCAGTTAAACCTGAGGTTTAAATAAGACACTGAAGTAACAGAGCTTCCTTTAAACTTAAACGTGACATTTACTGAACTCTATAAAAACCACACACAGCATATTTTTGTTTTCACTAGAGTGCTATAACTTTCAAGCCTTTAAAAAATCAAAAGCACCAATTTTCGTCAAAAGACGTATAGTTAGGGTGGTTTTTGTTTGGGTTTTTTGGAAATTGGGGGGATGTTTTAATTTTATAGAAATAAAAAAAGAATTGGGAACAGGGATGAGAAAAGTGATTTTAAAGGAGCAAAAGTTTTTGGGCGAGGAGGGGTTTTGGGGGGTGGGAAAAAGATAAAAAAAATTCGGGGGTTTGGTGAAACGAGAGGGGTGGAAGGTTTTTGAGAAGTGGGAAAAAAAGTTGGCAAAGGTTGGCGGAAGAAAAGGGAGGTAAAATGGTGGGGGGAGTTGGGATAATTGTGAGTGGGGTAAAAAAGATGAAATGGATTTGAAAAAAAGTTTGTGGAGGGGGGGGGGGAAAATTTTTGGAAGAGGAAGTTGGGTTGGAATTAAGATGGTACCAGCAACGTTAAGATCTGGCAATTGTAATTATTTTATATTTTTTCATAACTGACGTCAAAAGACAGCAAACAACTATTATTTTCCAGGTTTAAGTTTCTAGCAGGTGAAGTTTAAATTGCCAAGCTTTAAAGTCGAGTTTAATTTAAACTTGACTGGTGCAAGCGAACTATTGTAACGGATTAAGGTGACGCATGGTCAACCTTTCCGTTGCTGGCGGCTGTAGCTACGTTAGCTACCCGTCTGGCTTAGCATAACATCATCACTTGTGGGCTGGGTCTATTTTGCAAGTCACGTAGCTCCCCCAACGTGCATGTTTGGGATTGGGTGGGTTCCCCTCCCCCTGCTATGCTGGGAGCTATGTGATTGGGGAGAAACTTTCACTAGGGGGCGCTCGTGGGAGGGTCCAACCCAACACTCGCTTCCCCCCTTTATTCTTGTGTTTTCTACCTTTAAGTGCGTGTGCTATTTTACTGTCTCTCTCCCCCAAATTTGCTGTGTTATTGCTCCGTGTATATTTTGGCCCTGTGTAGCTCTCCCCAGGAGCTACTGGTACGTTGGTGGTACCCAAATATTGTAAGTCTATTGTTTGTGTGTGTGTTGTTTACTTGAGGGATTAGCCCATTTATCTTTTATATTAACTTTATATAATAATACTTGTCGTTACTTTGTTTATTAAATTGTTGTTACCTAAGTATTTATTAGGGATTGAATCCTCTGAGCTCCTGCTAGGTAGGCACTAGGCAGTTGTTCGAATCATCATTATAGTGAGAGTGGAGAGTCATCTCTTCACTTAGGAAAGGCTTATTTACCCGGTTTATTGTCTGGCGAGGCTGTCCCGACCGTCTCCTGTGGTCGGTTAGTTATCCATTTGTGCCACGGTCTCCTCACCGCCACGTCTGGGTGTGGCAACGGCGTTAGTAGGCAGGGAAACTTACTACCCCCGCTGCACTATTAACTCAACAGCAGTTAAACCTCGGGTTTAGTTTAAACACGAATGTAACAACAAGTTAGATACGCACCTTTATTTTTCCTTTTTCTAGAATCCTTGTCGAGCTAAACACGACAGGTGCAAGCCACCTTTTATGTACTTTGTTCATTGATATACAATTAGATACCACTGTCATTTTTCAGTGTATACTGTACAATCGACCATGAGCAAGAAGGACAATGCCCATTACATCAAGCACACTCGTGGACCATGTCGTGCTTAATTCAAAAGTCACATTATGTCAAGAATGGCACTATGGTAAAAAAAGTAGAAAGGAATATAAGCGTGTACTGTATAAGCTGTGTAGCCGAACTAAATATTGTCATACCCTGTTGCTCCTCTGTGTAAATGTTGTCCATTATTCTTTGAACGTCACAGCTAGTTCCCAGAAAAAATTTGATGGAATTTTCTGTGGCAGTCACATCTTTCTTAGCGATCAAGCTATATCGTGCACTTTCTGGATAAAAGGGCATTGTGAAAACAGAGCAAACGCAACATACAAAGTCAAGTGATAACAGCAATCCCCATAAATTTGATGTTCCCAAAAGCATTGGCATTCCAAGAAACGATTCCAGTACGCTTCCCACTGTGCTCCTAGAATACAGCCATATACTTTTTGAAATGAAATCATTTAAATGCATAAAGTCCTTACAATTACGGTATGGATGCAAATAAATTTTAACTGCCTGAAATTGATACATCAAATGCTTTCTCAGTTTGATGGAGGGAAATGACACTCAAGCGATAGCGTCATAGATTACATAGTAACGAATTTTCTGAGGGGACTCGTTCAAAGAAATTTTATGGGATTATAGACTTTTTGCTAAATTGGTGGAAATAATAAACAAATCTTGTTTTTTGAGAAATCATCATTTATTTGAAACAGTAGTGAGTAGTGACTGCTAAATATTATAATCCTTCTGCATCAATTTTCGTTAAATTTAAGCTTTTGTCCGGACAAACTTTAAATTAAGCTTTGAGTTTTTCACATAGGCTTGAGCATTAGTATTTATTTAGCGCGTAACACTACTTTAGTCACCAAAAGTCCATTATGCCTCCTGTCACACCTCGCATATCCGTTTTGCAACTTTCCAGCAAGTAAACAGCAGCAATGGACGAGCCAAGTCCACATTTAATGCCTATAATGATTTAGTTGAAGCTTAACATAAACTAACAAATATGTAAGCAAGTATGTCCCCAAAAGGGGCAATATTCCGCTGCTGAGCTATTGTGATATCATAAAATAAAAGATTGCCGATTCAGATTTCTCAATCAACTTAGCTGGCTTACTAGCTCAACTAACTGGCCACTTTCTATAAATAGCTCAAAGTTCAGAATTTTCTTTTATGACTTCTATGCCTGAACTAAGGGGAGATATATATCTGTATGTTTTTCTAAGACATAAACCTTCTTTCTAAAATTAAGAAAATCATGTCCGCTGAGAATCGTACTCTGGATAATAAGGATGGCAGCCGAATGTCTTAACCACTTCACCGTATCAACATCTATTGGAAATGTGTTTCGGTTAAGTCGCAACGCAATACCAGGTTTGCGCTGAATTAAATTCAGCATTAAGGAGATATACGAAATACACTAATGACAAAATCTTTGACTTTGTCACATTCTCAGTGCCTGGGCTTCTTCAATACAATTGAAAGTTTCAGTGGTTTTTGTTTTTCACAAGCGTTCGCGGTACCCTCGCAATGTGGATGACCTACGGCATTTTCTTCCATGGGGGTGGTCGAAGTCTTTTTCATTTTTTCCGGACTGCTACAAGTCAATGTGTAGAATATTCTTGTGAGCATAAAGGAACTTTAGTAATATTGTTGGGTATGCGCAACAAAATTGACTGAGTACACACAGGTGCAGCAGGACATTTATAGTGCATCCCTCCCCCAAATTATGGCAATTCACATATTTCGTTTGAACCTGATCCGCTGTAGGGACCCGATTTCAAATCCGATCCGATCCGGCTCAAATCTCGCACACAGTGTCTCTGAATACTGTAAATGTCTGTGCAAATTTGTAGCGTTTTGACCGCAGGGGCAAAATGTATGCAATTTTTGCTGTCATAGACAAAGTCAAATTTTGCTCCCGCCGAAAATGGCAAATATTCAAAATCATCGAGTTAATACAAAAAAACTCAATCGATAGGTCTCATCACTTTAAACCACTATTCTGATTGCACTACATCACGATATTTCATCAACGATGAGATAAATTTCATCAAAATTTACCTACATGCCGACCTTGAGCAGTTGTTTCGCTGTTAGCCACATAATTATGCAGTCATTAAAATCATTACGAAGCCTAATCCCGCTAAACTTGGCGCATATTTAACCTTGTATCCTTGCTATTCTGTAAAAATTACAGATTTCAAGCCCTTTGTCGGAATTAGGCTAGAAAAGGCGCCAGTTCACAAAGTGAAAAAATTACAATTTTCAAAGCTTTCGGTCAATAGATTTCTTCCTATAAGATTCAGACCTTCCGAAATACCAGACTAAAATTCGAAAAATGAACTAAATTTTGCAGTTGGGACCTTCTATATCTCGGATGTCATGGGATATATCAATGCCTTATATTAACTTTTAACTGTGATTATGTTACCTACTTGCATGCAAACACTAGCGCTCTCCGAAGAAGTTGTACAAGCCCTTAGGTATAACTTCAGTAATTGGGCCAAGATTAGGTGCTAATTGACTAATTGACCCGTGGAATAATATGTCCGCTCCAGCTGAATAATCAAAGACATAGAGAGTAAAAAATAGTAAACATCATGGGCCAAACGCTGTATATTTGCACAAAATTTGAAAACTATGTAAACTACTCTGAACATTATACACTTTTCACGCAGTTTTAAAAATGGTTACTAAAACGATTTGCTTTGAAATGTTTTATCCTACCAGTAATAAATCGAGATACCATCAACAGCTCGACACTATCTGAACTTTCCGTGAATATTTGAATGACTCCACTAACGATTCCAACCGGATTAGCTATCCAAAGAAGACCTTTCCTTCTTCCTATTCGATCCGATACCCGACTGGCAATTAAACATCCTACGATATTACCGATGGCAGACAATGATACAATGAATGCCCACAGGAAGGTCTCACCTATAATGATTGCACATAAATGTCTTATAGGTTTGTCTAATCATAGCAATTCATTAATAGGATAAACTTTTGCTAATTTGGTAGTTATTCCTTATTCAAAATGTAAATGCTTTGTACTTAATGCTTCGTGCTTTGCTTTTAATGCTGATTTCGTAGTTCCAATCGACGCACGTTATATAGGCGTCTGCATACGTCCGTGGGTCCACGAATTCGTTACAATTGATTTTAAACTGCTAAACTGCTAAAACGGCATGTTTCCTTTGGAGGCGTCGACGCATGTCTCTATGACTTTGATAGAATGCACCTTAGTTATTATCTGGCGTTTCCATTGTTCTTGGAGATTTTAACTGCTCTAAGCTTACGTGGATGGCATTCACACTTGTTGTTCAGCTAGTGATTTCAGATTTCTTCATACTATCATTGGATTATCTCTTGAACAGGTTGTTACTGTTACTGACCCAACACATGTGCAAGGCAATAGTTTGGATATTGTTCTTTCAAATGAACCCAATCTTGTTGCTGCGGTAACAGTTACGGAGCCTTTCGGTTCATCTGATCATAAGGCTGTTTTAATGCATATCCATCTTTCGAAACTAAACTTAAGAAAAATTTGAGGATATTTAATTTTGGTAAAGCCAATTTCAGTGGCTTGGTCAGAGCATGGTGCGATCAGTTGACCCAAAGATTCAAAAACTGCATTCGTTTAAATGATATTTGGACTACCTTTAAGTCAGAGTTATGTTCGTGGATATCACATTTTGTTCCTCTTACGAAAACATCCACAAGAAATAGATGGTCGAAAAATACTATTAAGGTGGGGACCATTTTTTGGGTCATTTTTTCGACTTTCTCCGATCTCGCTGATTCTCACATATTTTATTGTCCAAATGGTATATTTTAACGAGTTTTTAAAATTACAGTCGTATTAAATCTTAGGGTTGTTCGAGTAATTTCACCTCAAAGTCGAGATTTCATGTGTTAAGCATAGGAAATTTAAAAAGTTGTCATTTTTTCGCGTGCGCCAAAAACATCTTCCGACAAACGGCGATGAATCTGGACAAATTATACATAAAATAACGCTAAGATGTGAACTGCGCTACCCTGGACTTGGAATTTCAATTTAGGTCTTTAAAATTTTTCAATTAATTTTTGAAGGATTAAAATTTAACACGACTTCAGCATCTAATCAAATTTTAATCATTTAAAAATTAATTAAAAATTTTAAAGGGCTAAGTTAAACTTCTAAGTCCAGGGTACCTCAGTTTAACATTTTAGTGTTATTTTGATGTATAATTTGTCCAGATTCATCAACGTTTGTCGGGAGATTTTTTTGGAAATGGAAAGCGAGCGAAAAAATAGAAACTTTTTAAATTTCCTAGTTTTAACACATGAAATCTCAACTTCGCCGCTAAATTACTCGACAACCGTTAAACCGACAACAAAAACTCGTTAAAATATACCACTTGGACAATAAAATATTTAAAAACCAGACAGATCAGAGAAAGTCGAAAAAATGGCCCAAAAATGGACCCCCCATAAGTCGTCTGTAGTTTAATCAATGTTATTTAGTTAATTCATGTTGCTTCATAGATTTTGCCATTAGAAATTCTTCTCTACTGTGGCAGTACTTTTTGGTCTGCACCATCTATAAGTAGAACTGCCAAGATTTTGTTAGAAAATGCAAAACCGCCACAGTCTAACGATTCCTTTCCGTGTGCGCATGGAAGATCGAATACGTATTAAGGAGTCCTGCGGCCCTAAAGCAGGGCTAGAGAATTGGAATGGTTCTTTACGTTTTGGATCTGCATGAGTTTCTTTATTTGCACATGACATATCATCCGGACGTTTCTTGTTTTTGCTAAAACCTAATTTGCATATCATCAACATACATTGATTCCACAATGCAGCATGTGTATTTCATAGGAAAGACTGCTAATATAATTGTGTACATGTTAAATCATCTCCAAACCGATTATAGTATACATGCAGGAAAAGCAAAAAAAGGAAAAGCAGGAAAATGCAGACCTCAGCAAGATCTTTCGAATGAACATAATCATAGCCATGCAGCTACTGTCTAAATATCAGAAATCGGGGAAAACCTTTAAATCTTTGCTATTACAGGCAAAAATCACTTTATCGAATATATAAAGCTGTGCCAAGTGTGCACAACAAAAAGAAGTGGAAGACTTGTCTTACTAAAACCTGGCGTCTTATTCGTCAAGATAACATCAATTCTGAGTTATTACTTAATCTCAAACGTTAATGACAGAAATTTTTGAAAGCATGTGAAGTCAAATCTATCTTGTAAAGAAGACGTTTCTTGTCTCAAACATCAGGATTCAGTAATTTCGTATGATAAAGCCAAGGTAAACCTAACGATTATTTTGTCTCCGTTTTTAAAATTGACGACGGAAATGTTTTAGTTATACCTCGTGAAGAATCTTAAAATGTTCCAATGCCTGATTTCTCTACTGAAAATGATTATAAGTGGGCATTGAAATTAAAGCCGAAACATATGTTCTATTACTGATCAAATCCCTCAATCATTTTTGAGAAAAATTTGTTTATTTATTGCTGAACCGCTATCTACAATTTTTCCAGTATATTTTGCACAAAAAGAGCTTCCAGTTGAGTGGAAAATTGGAAAAATTATTCCAGTGTACAAAAAACCGGATCCTGCAAATGTAACAAATTATAGACCAATCAGTCTGCTAATTGGTGCTAGCAAACTTATGGAATCAATGATTGGTTAAAAGTTTTCTTGGCCTCGAATAAAATTATATCTGCTCATCAGTTTGGTTTTCTGCCGAATCTAATCAAACCTAACTATTATTAATTTGTTTGAAGGAGTGGCTTGTAAACTTGGATTGTGGTAATTGTATTGATATTGTATACACTGATATATCTTAAGGTGCCTTCATAGTTGGTGTACGCGCGTCGACGCGCGCCTACATGTGTCTGCAAACGTCAATATGCGCGCATCAACGCGCGTCGATGAGCGTAAACTGACATGCCGCAAATGGGCGCGTCGACGCTTCCAGTGGTAGCTTGGCTCCAGGGCATGATGCTACTTTTGAAAGCGTCGACGCGCGTCTAAATGAGACTGAGACTATGAAATCACCATTAGACTTTTGATAGTGCTCCTCATGACAAGCTGAAACAAAGTTTGGGTATGCCTAATGCTATGTATGCGTGGTTATGTAATTATCTAGACAATAGACAGCAGTATGTCGAAATAAATAATGACAGTATTATTGCATTGTATTAAATACCAGCCTCAAAAAAGTAACCTGTTGTCAGGTATGAAACTCTGGTTCACAATTTGACAGACCCTACTATTGCAAGTTCTCGTCACAGGTGTATGATGTCCAGTTGTCAATAAAGCTCTGCGATATAATTGGTTGATGTTAGGTTAAAATAAGGCTCGCCTGTAAATATAAGGACTCCTAAGCTAACAGCATTATTTATTCGGATACCCAAATAAACCAAACCATATCCAAACATAAACTTGACTTAAGGTGCTGGTTTCCTTTCGGGTATTTTTGACTCATACGGCTTTAATCCTTTACATAAATAGCTGAAACTTAGCTGAAACTTGCGAAATAACCTATTTCCGCGCTCTTTAACATTCTGGGACCAGTCCCGGATTTTTATGCCAAAAGATAGGAAAGTTTTGGGTTTTGGCCTTAGGCTTCCAGTAGGTAGATCTGACACCGGATTGGTTGTTATGGTTGGAAAAAGGACACAAAAATGAACAGTTTCGCTTTTACAACCTTTGAGCTATCTCCAGTGGTTAAGTCAGTATAAGCAAAAAACCATTTTGAGGGTCAAAAAATGGTCATTTTCGAGGAAATCAGTTTTTTCAAAATTACTGGCAAACCTTACGAATAATTTTGTTCCATTTATACGCAATGGATACAGCGTCCAAATGCACATTTCATGAATCCCTACTAGCCGGTCTCTATTGCTTTCAGCTAGAGATTAGGCCGAAAAACCATTTGGCAAAACTGCGGTTGTTTTAAACATCGATTTCTCAAAAACTAGTTGACAGATTCCGGAGATTTTTGGCGAAATAGAAATTCGTACTATTGCGGAGGGACGTTTTTTTGGTTTTGGCTAGAGCGTTTCCAGGTTTGAGAAAATTTAGTGCAAAATTGAAAAATTTAGTGCCTCTGTGCATTTTGCGAATTGTCTCAACCATTAAGTGACACTAAGCGAAACCCAAAAAACGTCCCTCTGCCCATATGTCCTCTGTATGTTAGCGCAAAAAGAAATTTTGCCTGGTTCCGCAGTTTTGAAAAATCGATGTTCAAAAATTTCTTGTCTATATTTAGCCGTTACGTCAGAAAATTTTCGCTAATGTTTGTGGTAATTTTGCTAGTTTCATAAGCTCAGGTGGATGTCCTGATTATGAGCTTTGAAACGATGTATAGAGCTCTTTCCAACTCCTAAAATTGCGAAAGTTACAGCGTTTTAAAAATCACCATAAAAGCACTGCACAAAAGGATACCACCACCTTAAACTACAAACCCAACCAGAAATGGACAGGCACAAAATGGCAGAACTGGCTAACTTCGCAAGAAACGACCTACCCCACTGTACAACCAACACCCAACTGATTCTGTTCAGCTACCTTGAACTAGTTCGCATTTATGACTCATAGTAAGCCAACGAAACTAGGCAATGTTAATTTTAGGTTGATTATTCATAAAATGCTGTTTGCAAATTCACAGTCAGCTTCTCTAGACGTAGGTTTCTCACATTGGCGTATCCTATATTCTGTGGTGTGTCCCACACAATAGTGTCCCACAGGGCAGCGCCTTCATAGTCCATAGGTGTACGCGCGTCGGCGCGCTCCTACGCGCGTCTACAAACGTTAACATCATTTTGCGCGCAATAAGTGCGCCGACCTAAGTCGATGCGCGTTAATTGGCATGCTACAAATGGGCGGGTTGACGCGCGTCGACTAGTCCAGTGGTAGCATGGCACCAGGGCGTGATGCTGCAAATGTAACATGACAGTGCAGCGCGTTGACGCGCTTTGACGTGCGTCTACGCGCGTCTAGAGGCGACTGGGACTATGAAATCACCTTTAGGTCCCTTACCATTCCCTATTTATATAAAGGATCTGACTAATATTCCGAAATACTGCAATTTGAAAATGTATGCGGATGATTATAAATTTTATATGTATCTTAATAATGTTACTACTTCTGCTAATTTGCAGTCTGACTTAAATGCTATATATGATTGGTTAAAGAAAATGCAGCTTGACTTGTGTTTGAGGAAATGCACTGTATTGTATTTGGGTCGCGACAACCCAAATACTGTATATTACCTGGGTGGAGTAGCACTATAAAAAGTAGATGTAGTCAAAGATTTAGGTCTACATATACGAATAGACATGAAACCCGAATCTCATAGCATCGAAACTGCCGCAAAATCACAAATTTACGAATCTATTGTTCAAAGGGTTTGAAAATCGTAATAAGGATTTTTTAGTTAAAATGTTTAAAGCATATGTAAGGCCCAAAGTTGAATATGCATCGGAAACATTTAATCCCTATTATTTAAAGATATTGATAGACTTGAAGCTGTTCAAAGAAAGTTTACAAAACGACTGCCTGGCATTTTAACTTTAAAATATCCCGAACGATTGAACCAACTAAATTTAAAAAGTCTTGAATTGAGAACGTCGGAATTTGATTTGACACTTGCATATAAGTTTTGTCAAAAACTTATTTTCTTAACACCTAATTATTTCGAATTTGCACCACAGACATCAACTAGAAGAAATGGGTTCAAACTTAGTTATCATAGATGTAACCTAGACATTTATAAGTATTCTGTTGTAAACCGTGTTGTACCTATTTGGAATAGTCTGCCTAACAATGTTGTTTTAGCTCAGACTTGCTTACTTTCCGCAGACTACTTGACGACTATAATTTGTCATGTTGCCTCAAACAAAAACTAAACTGACCCGATAGAGGGTAGAGGTATAAACATCAACTAATCGGTGGCCCTCATACCTGCTTGCACTTTCTATTTGCTTTCAAACTGCTGCAATTTAGTCTGTAAACTGGCTGTTTCCTTATCTTACAACGTATTCTTGTTGTGTTACTTTTGTTTGCTTCATTTCGTGTTTGTGCTGGCTAATAAACTATGTATCCATCTTAATGTTTCAGTGAATGTAGGGCTTAATTGTTCAATCTAACATGTAGCGCTAGCGCTGACTTTTACGCACTTCTCTGCCGCTGAGGCCTCCGCGTAAAAATACCCCCTGGATTAGAACGTTTCTATCTTTGATACCCTGTACGCAAACTTACTTGTTTTTGTGAGGTGTATTCCGTATCGACGACGCAGATTGGTTGTAACAAAATCCTCGATTACACTCTGTGCAATATTTAAAATATCATATTGATATCCAAAAGGCAAGTAGTACAGAAATGACAGCCAATTTACATGACAATAAAATAGAAAACTCGATTTACACATAGCATCCCTTCAGTTAGTCAGTATAAATTTTTCAGACACGCAATCGTAACGTTTCGTTAGTAATTAACCATAACAACGCGCTTCAAAGCACGTTAAGAAATAAGAAGGCTAACTTCAGAATCTAGTAAAAGTGAAGAAGTTGTCGAACAAGTTATAAAAATTACAGCAAATTCTTGGTGTTAGAAAGTTCTTTCCAAACATCTGCTCAATCCTTTATACATTTTTCGTCTCATTTTTGATTCTTACTGACAGCAGAAATTAACACGCTAGTGAATACAGTTGCGTCAGTGTCAAACTTAGCAGTCAAGCAAATCGCATTGATACTACTTTATGACCAAAAAAGTGTGTAAACTTTGGCCGTTTATAGCAGGTTAACCTTCGGAGTAAATTATAACAATGTATATATTTTTAGAATCCTCAGGAACTCGAGATTTCGGAAGTCAGGAAAAATTCGGAATTCTGAGTTTCATTCACGGAATATCTAAATTTTTAGTTTATCGCCCAATTATTATCGCAATCAAAATTTTGTTTCCACGATCGAATAGAGCCGGTCCCGCCGCATATTTTTGTTTTACAAGTTTTTCACAAAGTGCACCCAATTTCAGGAGTTCCGAGCTTTCAAACTTTCTGGATTTTAAATATGCAATGGAGTCGCCTCTATTCGATTGTTGATTGCGATAAAAATTCTCTATCAAACACCTCTATCAAATAGATTGGGAACTTTTTTAAATATTATGAAATCGCTCTTCGTTATAGAGAAATTAGCTAAAATAACCATAACGTTATAGGCGTAACCTGCACTTTGCCTACTTTTTCCAACTTTGGTAAGCTTACTTTAGCTAGAAAGCAGAAATCGGGGCAAATAAAAAGGGTCCTTGGGTATTTTTGTATAGAGCACCTGTTCTAGCACCCGGTCATGGGTTGGAGCTAAGAATTTCAAAACTTAGCAGCAGAAAACGCGACTCTTTCTAACCTATGTATGCAAAGATCAAGTCATTTGGTTCACTCCTGCTCATTTTCTGAAATTTTGAAGAAGACACCTACTTTTTGGTTCACCCATCCAAAAATTTACCAAAAGTTTGGACAGATGTAACTTTTGACTTGGTTGGGCTAGAAAAGTTTTGCAAATATCTGCAATGATGGGTGATCTTCCTCTTTGCACACAGCATATACTGATTATACCGATACTCTAAAACTAGACTGATCCGATGCACCGTTAATAGTCAGGCACATAGCCAAACGTAGCAGGGAAAAACCCATTTTGGGAGGAAGAAAAACCCACCCAACTTTTTTTGAAAACTTTTTTAACAGCTCATCACAAAAACAGTTAGAAACTATAGCACGGTACTATCGAGCACGCTGCGTCGTCCTATGCGGTCAGATTCTGAGAATTTTGCTTATCTGGCTTGCTAGAGGCTAAAAACTCTAAAAGTGCCATGTCGCTGCTGGAGTACGCAGTACAGGCCCAAGTGTGGATTTTAACACCCAATCCTACGTAAAAACCATTCTCTACACGATAGACTAGTTAGTTTTATCAAGTTACATAGTTTTTAGCATTTTTCAAAAATTGCCCTATGTTTATAGAAAATATGTGTTAAACTTTATGAAACCTGTCCGTTTGATACTGCATTTTCAATGGCACATGAAATTTCAAAAAAAAGGCACCTAGACCGGGTTTTTAGATTTATACTAGCTAAAAAGGGCTTAATTTTACACAGGAATTGTCAGAATTGCGCTACGACAACTTTTGAGACCTGTATCGGGTTGGTTTATTTTCCCCGATTTGGTTTTCCCCATTGGGTTTTCTCCACCGCTACTTTTTGCATTATACCGGCCTAACGGTACAACCTAGAGAAGTGCAAATAGGCTTACTATTTGTTATTTGCTTGAAGCGTTTGGCTTACTATTATACTCAAGAAAGGTACCTTGATCGGGGTTTTTTATTTATGCTAGCTAAAAAAGAGTTGAATTTCACACCGGAAGTGTCAGAATGGCGCTACGACAATTTTTGAGACCTGTGAGGGGTGGGTTCCCTCCCATTTGGGTTTTCCCCCCATTGGGTTTTTCCCCCGCTACTTTTTGCATTATACCGGCCAAACGGTACAACCTAGAGAAGTGCAAATAGGCTTAAAAGAAAGTTCTAAGAACGCCAAGTGCGATGGTATATAAAGTTCTCAGCTAGCCCTATAATAAAAAAAGTTCCAGCAAAAATCCGAAAATTTGGGTTCTCCCCCATGGCTATATTTTTTAAGCATTTTCACAAAAATTTCCTTCCCTCCCCCCCCAGACCTGGAGGACCCCTCCCCCCAGACTTTCACCCCTCCAGAAATTTTTGCCTAGGAATAAGCTAGCAAGAAGGCCACACCTCCTCCCTTCCCCATAACCGATCTTCACTCCCATCGGCATAGGTGTATGGTGGGGGGGGGGTGAGGTGCAGCCCCCCAAGCCATAGGTGTGGCTGGGGAGCAAATCTGGGTGGGGGGATTCCGACAGAGGGTGGGGGGTGTCGGCCAAAAATTGCCAAAAATCCCTAAAGTTTCGAGTTTTTGCCATTTTTGGCCACTTTTTGGCCCAAAATCTGGGGGGAGTAGCAAAATCTGAAAATCTGGGTGGGGGTTGCGAAAATTTGTCATTTTGGAGGGGTCTCCCCTAACACACCAATACACCAAGCCTTTTTCATCCCTCCCCCAAAACTTTTTGGGGGGTTGTCCCCCCCAACTGAGGGGGGTAGTCGCGCCAAACGCGAGAAAAATGGCCAAAAAAATGGGCATTTTTAGAGTGCATTTTGATGAAATTTTAAAAATGTCCAAATTTTTGGCATAAAGTGTTTATTACGAGAAATTCTCGTTTTTAACTGTGTGATGGACCTTATGACTCAATGTTGACCTTATTTTGGACTTGGAAGCACGTTGGCAATCAAGTTTGTGAGCTTAAGACCAGTGTCTAATGTAAAAGTTACTTTATGGTTGGATGGTTTTTATTCCTGCTGGAGTAGGAATGTATAAAAAGGAAACTAGTATGTTCAGTGCATTGTGATTGTGCAGTGCAAAATGGACACACATACGGGTTTGCTTCTAATCCCACCTCATCTACGCTAGAAGCTTGGAACGTCGAAAGACGTTGTGCTCCGCTGCTACACGCATGAGCAGTTAATGGATGTCTTACTACCGGAGCCGAAAGACCAAGATGGTGTCTGCTCAAGCTTCCCATTGTGGTGACAGCTTCCAGGCGACGTAGTGAGAGTCTGCTAGCTATGACTGATGGGGAGAAGTAAAAAAACTTAATCAATCTGCTTGAAATTTGGCACATTTGTTCTTTATCATGTTTTGCATCAAATGCGCTTGCGTGCAACGTTGTGGGGGCTGGCTTGCTGTCTACGCAACAGGAAATATATTAAAAGATTTGAATTTAATTATCTCCTTCATTCCTTTATGAATGTGTTTGAAATTTTCCATGCAAGCTGTATCAATTTATACACTCAGGTCGTTTTTTAGATTTTCGTAAAAACACATTTTCGATTTTTAGCTTATTTTAAAATATTGTAAATTCTATATCCTGTCTACTATTGCGTTTTTTCAAAAGCTAAGAAACGGCCTGGGCGTATGCAGATATAAAACATATCTGGAAAATTTGGTCTAGTTTCGCTGAAACAGTGACGAGAAAATCAAAAACAAAGGATTCGCAACTTTTCTTTATTTGCTTTGGTTTTAGGAATTCGCTATGCTTTCAATCAGCTGCATAGTGTTTTGTTAAATAATACACATAAAAGTAACACAATGACAACCTCTACAACACAACAGATTTAATTTTTGTATAAAATGATCTTACATTTGCTTGTGCAAACGGTCAACGTGAATCAGCCATATGTAAAATGATCTGTAACTTTTGATAGAAAGCACGTACAGAAGAGATATGCACATCATTTTAAAGCGCTTTTTGTGCTCTTTCACATGGTAGAGTAAACTTTTATATATACAACTTAAATAAAATTATGCGTCTGTCAAAAGATTCTGATCCCGACTATCGACCCACAATCACGCTTACCAAGGGGCTAAAAACGCGTCATTAAAAATCACAGACAAAAACATTTGATAAAAATTGAACGGTAACTTTCCTGTAGCGCCACTAAAATTCACAGGAAAAAATTTGAATCAATTCAAAAAGAATGGATTCCTGTTCGAAGATTCCCAGGAAAAAATTGATAAAATTAAATTGACTGGAATCATGCCGCTCGGGGAAGAATCACAGGAAGAAAAAATTGGTTAAATCTAAACAAATACTTTCCAGAAGAAACGAAAATATTCCGCTGATTCTGATGTCAACAATCTCTAACAACCCTAATTCCGCGGAATTCTAGAATAAATTTAGTTGTTAATTTAATGTTCAGATCCTGTCGGCATTAGATTTATGCTGGAAATGTGGCAGCTTCATTTGTTGGTACTAGCGGGCATAAAACGATAGCAGCAAATCATCCTGGACGAACCAAAAAAGCTGTGAATTAAAGTTAAATTCATTTTAATATAAAGATAAAACAGAAAAAATGAACTAATACTGTGCTCGCCACGTAGATGAACTAAAAGGAAAACGTTAATCGATGCTAAAGGTGCCATTTGTACTTGAAATTTCTCCTTCTGCGATGAAAGACGACAAGCATTAACTTTCTTTGGCACAAATTCCTGTGAATTTGGCAAAATTTAAGCAGCACAATTCGTGTCGCTCGGAAAGTATTCGCAGGAAAAAATTGTTAACTTTTAATCGACGAAATTCCTAACCCTCAAAATGTAGTCACAGGAGAAAAAATCGATCAATTTAAATTGACTAAATTCCTGTCGCTCCACGAAGAGTCACAGCAAAAAATTGGCAAAAACTGACATTTTCAACTCCTGTGAAAGTGGGTCGATAGACGGGATCAGAATCTTTTGACAGACGCATTACGTATGCGTGAAGCCAGTATATTAGCTAGCCAATTATGCACTCTCTGACACAAATACTATGCTTTATACATCGTTTTAAAGCTTATTATCTGAGCATTCACATGAGTTTACGAAACTGGCAAAATTAGGAAAAAATATCAGAAATTTTCTGACATGCTGACATCTAACAGGATGAATGTAGACCAAAAATTTTGAACATCGATTTCTCAAAACTGAAGAATCGGCCAAAAGTTCTTTTTGTGCCACTATTTGAAGGTCGGGCCGAGGAACGTTGTTGTGGATTTGGCTCAGCAGGTTTTAGCGGTCGAGGAAATCGGCCAAATGCACGGTAACACGAAATTTTGCAACTTCGCATTGAGTTTTCTTGCTGCTCGATACGTTTTAGCCTAAACCAAGAAAAACGATCCTCCGCAGAAGTACGAATTTCGATTTCGCCAGAAATCTCCGGACTCCGTCGAGTGGTTTTTGAGAAATCGATGTTCGAAACAAAATAAGCGCAGTTTTGCCAAAATGGTTTTTCGGCCAAACCTCTAGCTTAAAGCAATAAAGTCCGGCTAATAGGCATTCATAAAATGGGCATCTGGACGCTGCATTGATTGAGTATAAGCCTACTTTTTCCTTAACATCTGGCAGTATTTTTGAAAAAACTGATTTCCTCGAAAATTGCCTGTTTTTGGCCCTAAAAACAGTTTTTTGCTTATACTGACTTAACCACTGAAGATAGCTCAAATGTTGTAATAGCAATTTTCGTGTCCTCTTTCCAGCCATAACAGCCAATCCCGTGTATTGTCCACCTACTGGGAACCTAAGGCCAAAAACCAAAACTGTCTTATCTTTCTGCCTAAAAATACAGGACTGGTCCCTGAATGTTAAAGAGCACGGAAATAGGTTATTTCGTAAGCTTTAGCCATTAACGTAAAGAAATAAAGCCGTATGAGTCAAAAATACCCGAACGGAAACAAGCACCTTAAAAGGGGGTATACCTAGGGGTTTGCACAACTTCTTTGGAGAGCGCAAGTAGGTAACATATCATAGTTAAAAAGTTAATATAAGACATTGATATGTCCCATGAGCTCCCTTCCGAGCTGTATGGGGCCCAAAACTGAAAAATTTCTTTTTTTCAAATTTTAGATTGCTCTTTCGGAAGCTCTGAAGTTTTTCGGGAAAAGCCGCAGGCCTAAAACTTTGCACACATATTTCTATAGACAGAATTATATATACACCAAATGGCAGCTCACAGAAGCTTCTCGTTCAGGAGTACTGCAGCCGCAAACTTTAAAAATTGTAAAATTTTCACTAGATGACTTGTCGCCGTTTTGAGCCTGATCCCCCAAAGTGGTCCAAATCTTCTGAAATTTTTACAAAAATAGCCAGGATATATGGAAAAATATGTTCCAAGTTTGACGGGTTTAGGTTTTCTAATGGTTTTTAATGACTGCTTAATTGTGGCTAACAGTGTAAAAATGCTCAAAATCGGCATCTAGCTAAGCTTTGATGGAATTTATCTCATGGTAGAAGCAATATCGTGACTTGGTGAATTAGAAAAGTTGCTTAAAATGAGCAGGAGTGAACCA
>JASAND010004787.1:0-13417 GCA_030248195.1 Trissonchulus latispiculum
TTACGTATTGCCTATAATACAGTTAAAAATGTGTATTCCTCGCAATAATAGACACTTTAAGCAAAAAATTTGACATTTTTGAAAATTTTTGGTAAAATTTACTCTAAAAATACCCAATTTTTGGCCGCCGCCTTCGGCGCGACTACCCCCGGGACGGTCCTTCCCCCAAAAGTTCTGGGGGGGGGGGGCGAAAAATACCGGGGGGGCTACCCCCCAACCCCCCCAATTACACCTATGGGCCCGCCCCCCCCCCACCCCAACTGGGGGGGGGGGGGGAGTCACGCCGATGGCGCGACAAATTGGCCAAAATTTGGGCATTTTTAGGGTAAATTGCAAAAAAATTTTTCAAAAAGTCCAAATTTTTTGGCTTAACATGTTTAGTATCGCGAGAAATATCTACACGTTTATAACGGTTTTATGGACTTCTAAACTCAATATTGACCTTATTCTGGACTCAGAAGCATGTTAAGCAATCAAGTTTTCGAGTTTAAAACACTGTCTAATGTCAAAATTACTTAATGCTTTTCCGTGTTTTCGGCATTCGCAATGGCTGAAAATGCAATTTTTGGCATAAAAATAGAAAAATTTTTTTGGGGGAGGTTTGGGGGGGGTTTGGGGGGGACTAAAAAGGGGCCCCCCCAAAATTTCGGGGGAGGGGGCCCCCCCACCCCAAATCCCCGTTACACCTATGCTCCCCCCAACCCCGCCCCCCACCTTACACCTACGCTACGCCCCCCACCCCCCATACCCGAGCTCGACCACTCCCTCCCAACCCGAGCTCAGACCCCACTCCCCCCCCAAAACACAGGAAGAACCAATATTGTAAATTTGTTATAATTCCGTAGTAAATTCCATTAATTTACAATGGATTTTTAACGTGGTAAAAGCGAGGTAGATTTTTACAACGAAATTATGACGTTTTTACAACATTTTAAATTCATCGTACAGAATTTACAAAGTTTTTACCATGAATCTACAACGTTGTAAAATGATTGCAACATTTTACATTGATTTTACAATGAGTTTACAACTAGGTAAAAACATTGTAAAATTTTTTACCATGCTTTATCAACGTTTTTACTTTGTGGTAAATCCATTCAAAATGCATTGTAGTTGTATTGTAAAAAGGTACAATGGAGGTACAACGGCTTTTCAATGTTGTACAACCAAGATAAATACATTGTAAAATTTACAATGAATTAATATATAACAGATTTTTAACCGTGTAAAATTATGTAATATGCATGGTAAAATCAGTGGGGTGGATGGTGGCTGGGAAAAGAGTGGGCATCATAGGCCTAGTCTAGGTGTGTTTGGGGGAGGGAGGAGGGGTCCCAGACTCCCCTAAAAAATTTTGGCTACCCCTACCCCCATATCGGCCTTTCGGTGACCCCTCCCTAAAAATTTTCAAACCCCGTATATATATCAGGGTATTTTTATTGGGGGGGGGCGGGGAGGCCCCCCCGAAATTGACCTCCCCGCCCCCTCCCGGGATTTTTGCCTCCCCCCCCCGGATTTTTTGGAGGCCCAAATTTTTGCCAAAAATTGGCCAATTTTCAAAACTTTTCCGGCTTCGCTGGAGATTTTTTCGTAAAAATAGCTATTTTTAGATTATATCCTGGCATTTTTGAGAACTTTTTTCGTTTCACCATGCAAAATACGCCAAAAAATACCATTTTTATGGCTCATTTTTGCAAAAAAACTCCCCCCCCCCTCTGAAAATTTCTTCCCCACGGGCCCTCTGGTGGCATAGGAAGCACCCCTCCCTCGGAAAAAATCTCTAAAAAGTACCTACCCTGTATATATATACCTATGTATAAATATATATATATATACAAGTAACAAAAATGCTCCGCACAAAAGGAGATAATATGTGTGTTGGGCCTATGTCTATCCATTATAATCGCCTAAGTCCCCACCCCACCCCACCACAGAATTCTACAGCCACTTTGAGCATGCAGTTCTATGACAAAAGTTGCTCAGCTCGCTTAGGGTTTTCCTTTTGTACCAAATTTGACCACTTTTGAATACTTTCATTTTTGACCGAAAATCGCCCAAGTCCCCACCCCACCCCACCACAGCACTCTACAGCCACTTTGAGCATGCAGTTCTATGACAAAAGTTGCTCAGCTCGCTTAGGGCTTTCATTTGGTACCAAATTTGACCACTTTTGAAAACTTTCATTTTTGACCGAAAATCACCGAAGTCCCACCCCACCCCACCACAGCACTCTACAGCCACCTTGAGCATGCGGTTCTATGACAAAAAAGTTGCTCAGCTCGCTTTTGGGCTTTCATTTGGTACCAAATTTGACCACTTTTGAAAACTTTCATTTTAGACCGAAAATCGCCTAAGTCCCCACCCCACCCCAACACAGCACTCTACAGCCACTTTGAGCATGCAGTTCTATGACAAAAGTTGCTCAGCTCGCTAAGGGCTTTCATTTGGTACCAAATTTGACCACTTTTGAAACCTTTCATTTTTGACCGAAAATCGCCTAAGTCCCCACCCCCACCCCACCACAGCACTCTACAGCCACTTTGAGCATGCAGTTCTTTGACAAAAGTTGCTCAGCTCGCTTAGGGCTTTCACTTGGTACCAAATTTGACCACTTTTGAAAAATTTTATTTTCGACCACTTGACCCCCACCCGACTGAGCCTTCAAACGGCAAAGTGGAACCAGCCCAGCAAAATAGGTACGTCGGACGGCAAAACGGATACCGGGAATGAGCTGGGCACACCAGAAAACCCCTATAGACAAAGTTTTGAGAGGCCAGGTATAGCCTACTATGGACCTCCAGGAAGCGGTTTCCGACATGACCCTCCAGACTGCAAAGTGGAACCAGCACAGCAAGATGGATGAGTCCTACGGCAAAAAGGACACGTAAATGAGCTCATGCACCAGAAAACCCCCTATAGACAAAGTTTTGAGAGGCCAGGTAAAGCCTACTATGGACCTCCAGGAAGCGGTTTCCGACTTGACCCTCCCGACGGCAAAGTGGAACCAGCCCAGCAAGATGGGTGGGTCTGACGGTAAAACTGACTGCGGGAATCGATTCTCCGTGCCAGAAAACCATTGTATGGAAGATTTGAGCGTTCAAAGTTTAATAGATAGCGAGAAATTTCGATTTTTCATTTTTCGAATTTTCGCCATCTTTGACGGGCCACTGTGGTCGCTAGGGAAGTGATAGAGAAACGAACCTGGACCGTTAGTTAGTTCAATATATGTAATTTTGAATATAAAAAGAAATCAGCTCCAGCTCGTAACGTTCGACCTGAGCGACGACCACAAAAATGGTCACTTTTCGCTATGAGCCGACTTTGCGGCGCCACTGCGGCGCTAAAGCGCAGCTGCGGCGCAAAAAAAGTTGTGATTCTTAAATTCTTTAGAGGGTACTACTAGACCCCATAGCCCTTTAGGTTGGCCCACCGCTGCAGATCACGTGAAAGCGGCGAACATTATGTACAATACAACCATCAAATAGAGAAACCGAAAAAAAAAAACATCGCCGCCATAACCGGTCCGGGGCGCAACTTTTTAACGGTAAGTGATACGGGGCTGAAACTTCACAGACATACTAAACTCGATGTGCTCTACAATTTGCGCATGAAATCTGCGCAGGATCTGCGCAGGATTTTGCGCAGCTTCTGCGCAGCTTATTTTACACTGTCTCCAGCCACTTTTCACACATATTATAGGGGTCGCTGCCGCGACCCCTATGATAATAAATGTTTGAAAACTTAGCCAAAAATTGTAAAATCACAAAAATTAGAAATATATTTTAAAAAATATTTGGCGAAAAATTGCTAAAATTCGCTTATATAATTACGGTGAAAACAGTTAAAAACTGAGAATTCTTCAGTTTTTTGACCGGAAAACCGATTTTTCGGGGTTTCCCCCATATCGAAATTTTCGACCCCCTCCTCCTTTTAGCCAAACCCATTCCTACTTTTTTCAAACGCAACCCCCACTTTTTTCGACAGCCACGTCTATGGTGGGCTGTAGTTTCACCGGAAATTTTATTGGGGGGGTTAAGCTTTTTAAAGTTTTTCCACGGTTTTATATAAAGCGATTTTAATCCAAAAGTTGAGAAATTTTTCAAGAAATGGCCATGTGTTGGCAAAATGTTCCTAACTTTTGCTCTAAAAGTGCTGGAGGGGTACGGGGGGGCAGCCAACAGTGGGGAAGGGTAAGCCAAAAATTATGGGAGGGTGCAAAAAATCGGTTTTTCGATCAAAAATTGAAAAAGACTTTCTCAACTTTTAGCGGTTCGTTGAAATATAAAGAATTGATGATTTGAACACCGATTGTATTGCAGAAACAGAAATTGCTTCAACATCCTGGTGCTGGGTTTACTTCAGTGGAGGGGGGGGTGGGGCGGCTTCCCTCCAACGTATAAGGTCCCCCCACTCGGCCCCACTCCGACTTTTCTTGGCCTTCCGCCGCACTCACTCCAAGGTGTCAATAGCCAAATTTTTTTAGAATTTTGGGTCAAAAGTTTCTAAAATTTTCCGGCATCGCCGGAATTATGTAGGGGCGCGATAGCGCCCCTACATAATCAGGGTATTTTTTAGGGATTTTTTCCGGGGGAGGGGGGTTTCCCGCCCCCCCCCCCCCGGAACCGGGGGGGGGAAGAAATTTTCGGGGGGGGGGAGATTTTTTGCAAAAATTGCCAAAAAATGGTATTTTTTGGCGTATTTTGCATGGTGAAACACAAAAAGTTCTCAAAAATGCCTGGATTTAAGGTATAAATAGCCATTTTTACGAAAAAATCTCCGGCGAAGCCGGAAAATTTTTGAAAATTTGATCATTTTTGGAAAAAATGTAGACCTCATTAAGGGGGCAGACCAAAATCCCGGGAGGGGCGATTTCGGGGGGGCCGCCCCGCCCCCCCCTCCTGTAAAACATACCCTGCATAATAAGGGTAAAGGCGGCTGCGCGGCCCCCTGGAAACCGTGTTGGCCTGCCAGCTAATCAGAGGTCCGAGAGGGGTAAAACTGTTACCGTCGTAAAGTACTCGAGTAGTACTACAAGTACCACCATACTTTTGGTTCGAATTCGAAACTTCAAATTTTTGCACTTGGCAACAGTTAGTTTGCGTTTGGTTTTTTTCTAGGTGAATAACGCTTTTCGGAAGTGCATTTTCTAGCGAAGTGTTGGAACGTTGTGGGCATTTTGGTCCAATACTACTGTTTTATGTTGGTAGACAGTATCCCCCGGCCCCCATGCTACCTTTTTTGGTCATTTTGGCACCTGGTCAATTTTGGCTCTGTGCCAAGGCTCCCAAATCGGACTTTCGCTGTTTTGACTCTGTGCCAAAGCTCTAAAATCGGTCTTTCGCTATTTTGGCACTTCCGTTGTGGTGGACTTTCACAGGCTAGCAGCTAGCTCGGTTTGGTTTATTTTATTTGAATATTTCGGCCAATGCACACAAAGTAACGAGGGGGATTTTTTAATTTCGCTCCCTAGCTTTCAGGAGATGGGCCCAAACTTTGCATTTTTTGGCCTGTTTAGGCGAAAAGTTTCTAGGTCCCACTTTCACTAGAAATAATGCCCTAAAAGTCACTAAAATGGCGTTTTTCGGCCTTGGGGTGGTATGCATATATAGTAAATCGGGGTCGCTGAAAACGATGAGCATACTGCCGATACCTTCCGAAGTGACCACTGGTCACTACGGCCTTGGGGCCCTATTGACCACCACCACCACCACAGAACAGTGTTTTTTATTTGCTCAAACTCTTTTGCGCTCTTCTGCGCACTGCCTCTAAATTTTTTGCGCAATTCGTTAACAAAGTGCGCATAGCCGAAATTACTATAAATTAGTTTAATTACGATTGCGTACATATTTGCAATTGCATGACATTTTTAGAATGTTCAGAACGACAGCTTATGTCTTACATCATGTATATATACTAAAAACTGAATAGCCTGATTGGCGCATATATAAATCAACAAGCCATACAAGGGAATCGGAGCCCTCAGAAGCTGCCAAATTCTATAAAAATACCAAAAAGTCCACTACCCAAAGCAGAAAGTTGAAAAATAAAGGCAACAGAAAAAATTTTTCCGGTGATAGTGTAGTCAAATACTCAAAGGATATATGTGAAAATATGAATTTACAATGAGTTGCATACCCTAGTCATTTAGTTCGATTTCAAAGACAATATATACGTAGCTATGACTGCAAGTAACGTAAGCGTGCGCACAAGCCCAAATTTTTTTGCTCATTTCAGGAAAAAAGTGTGTCATTGCACACTTTTTTGAGCAAATAAAAAACACAGCCACAGAATCTAGAGCTATAATTTAAAGTCTAGAAATTGATATAGATGATTGTATAATTTTTGCAGCCCGCGAATATACATGGGTTGTTCGGCGACGCTGTGCCCATATTAGTCCGCCCACAACCTAGTCCTCCTGTCTTTTAGAACCTAGCCCCATATTAAGCATTTTTAAGACTGGTCCTCTCTTGATTTTGCAACCTCACCATCACCCATATTACTTTTTTCATGCTCCAGAGGAGCATTTTTATTTCTTGTCCTTCTGTAATTTTAAAGGATCAAGGGGCAGCATTTTAAGGGGGGGGGCGTCCCCCAAAAAGTTTTGAAGGAGGGTTGACTAAGGGCTGGGGTGAGCTACCTTACACCCATAGATGTGTTAGGGGGGGGGGGGGGGGGGCCCCCCCCCCCACCAAAATGACAAATTTTGGCGACCCCCCCCCCAGATTTTCAGATTTTTGGTACCCCCCCCCCCAGATTTTTGGCCAAAAAGTGGTCAAAAATGGCATAAAATCGAAAATTTAGGGGGGGTCCCCCCACCCTCCGTCGGAACCCCCCCCCCAGATTTTTTGCCCAGCCACACCTATGCTTACACCTACCTGTATATGCATGCCTTTCCCAGTCTGAGCCTTTGCACTTCCCATTGATAAGAAAATAATTTATATTTATATAATAAGGATTGCTTAACAGGGTATATACATAGTTCTGGAGCGTCCAAATGTTGGTGTCTTGTTGTTTTTGTTTTCCTGACCTCAATACAGTTTAGAGGTATTTAAATTTATACCTAACCTCTATACAGGGTGTCTTTCCCCCAAATTTCTGATTTTGGTGGTATATATCCTCGTGGCGGGCGCGGGGCAAAATTTGGTCCTACTCCCACCAACCAACCAACACCTAATGGTACACCTATGATTTTACGCCATAATATTCCGGATAAGTCGAACAAATTTTGTCATTTTGAAGAAATACACTTGGAATTAGGCAATTTTTGGTATCTAGGGGCAAGAGATGGGGGAGGGCCTTTTCGCTCCCCTAGGAAAATCCCGACCAGGATATCAGCCAATCAGAAATAATCCCATTTACCACGTTTTTACAGTGCTGTAAACGCATTGTAAATTCATGGTTAATACGTTGTAAATCTATAGAACAATCGTTGTAAATTCGCTTCAAACGTTTACAATGTGTTTACGCTGTTATAAAAGCGTTGTATATACGTTGTAAATACATTATAATTACGGTGTAAGTTAGTACTAACTTATTTGCAACGGTTTTTAAACGTGGTAAAACCATTGTAAAATCATTTTAAAAACGAAATAAATTTGGAATAATTTAGTAGTACAAACGATGTAAAATCATTATAAATTCGGATACAATTATTGTAAAAACGTTGTAAATTTGTAAAAAACCGTTAAAATAGCGTTGTACAATTGTTGTAAAACCATCGTACCTTGCGCATAGGAAAACCATGGTAAAATTGTTGTAAATTGTCGGCATAGTTTACATTGCCATTTTACAACAAAAATTAAATGTATTTACAACGTAATTTTAACGAAAAAGTTCTTCCTGTGTAGGTGTAAGGTGGGGGGGGGGTTGGGGGGGTAGCCCCCCCAAGCCTTTTTTCAACCCTCCCCCAAAACTTTTTGGGGGGGACGTCCCCCCCCAACGGGGGGGGGGGGGGGGGGGGGTGCCCCGCCGCTGGGGCAAAAAATGGCCACAAATTGGGTATTTTTTGGGTAAATTTTGTAAAAATTTTCAAAAATGTCCAAATTTTTGGCTTAAACTGTTTATTATTCTGAGAAATACACGTTTTTAACTGTATTATGGATCTTATGACTCAATATTGTCTTTATTTTGGACTTGGAAACATGTTGGCAATCAAGTTTTTGAGTTTAAAACCACTGTCTAATGTTAAAATTACTTTATGGTTAGATGTTTTTTATCATTAGCAACGGCTGAAAATGCGATTTTTGGCATAAAAAATGAAAAATTTTTTTGGGGGAGGGTTGGGGGGTCCTGGGGGGGGGTTGGGGGGGGTCGCCAGAGGGGGCCCCCCCAGAAAATGTTGGGGGGGGGGAGCCTCCCCCACCCCAAATCTCCGTTACACCTATGCCCCGACCCGAACCAACACACACCGTTTCATCTCTCACAGCTTTTCAGTTCTCTCTAAACCACTAAGTAGCTATGGCCTACACACGAGTGCGCAGCATTACCACCGTTCGTTCACTTTTAACAGCTACATTCCCCACTTTTCCGAACTAAATCGCTTGCACGACTGTACAAAACCATACTTCCATATAGCTTTACAGTCACTCAGAGCACATTCAAAAATTTACACAGTAAAATGGCAACTCTATGCAACAACGAACACGCAAATTCACCCAATTCTCTCCCGTACAAACCAATTTTAACGTCTAAATATGTAAAAATACAATACAGCCTTCACTTTAACTATTTCTACATTTTCTAACCTAACAAACGACAAACTATATAACATATATTACAACTCAAGCGGAAAATCGACCGGAAATCACTTAAGATTCAAAATCAAAAAATCGTGTCATATGAAACGCTTGAACTAAACGGGGAAGTGTCACACGAAACGATAAGGCCACCATGAGTCATCAAGTAGTGCAACGAATAATTGTTTCCGGTTTCCAAATCGCCATTACTATATAAGCGTATATGCGTAATAATTGCATAAGTCAGAAACAGAAGCTCCTTGAAAAGAAAGACAAGATTTCACACACACAAATCATGCTGGGCCTATCTTAAACCACTGCTCACACGCATTTATGCACCAAAGCATCTTTATCAAGCAGACTGTGTGTGAGGGCCCGGGCTGAGCAAACATAAGAGACCTGCTGCGCTGAGGCGCAGCAGGAAAAAGTTGAAACGGATTCAGTGGTTAATTATATAACAACGGAAATAATAGCTTCGTAAAAACCTGAAGTAGAAGAGGAAAGAGCATAACTTTCATTACGCAAGTGACTCTGATTACGCCGAAACTTCGAATAGGTTTTCACACAAACATTTGAAATAATTCCAATTTACCAATGGCTGCCAGTAAAATGAAAAAAACACTATTAGCTGTTCTGGACGAGCTGCACTGGAACGGAAAACCAAATTTAAACTAAAATATTATGCAATTAAGTTTTTAAATGGCCCGACCGCTCTCTAATTAAACTGTAATCGTTTAACAAATAGTTGAGACAAGTAGGTTGCGAAAATCTACCTGAATTTAGCGTCCCAAGCTATTGGGTCTTATCTCGATTACTCCCCCCCCACCACTCAAAATCCTTAAAACTTGACCAAATGAGCTAAACTTTGGTGTGGGTATGTTTTCGACCACGCTGCGTTCAAATATCGCGAAATTTTTCGATTTCGCGAAATTAGGTTTTTTTATTTCTAACGGGGGACCAAGCGAAACCGAAAACTTTTGTCTTCGATTTTGCTGAAAACATGTATATGGGTTTTCGCCGTCGTAGAACACGAATCTGAAGTCCGTTTTTCGATTCAGCTTTTCGTTAGCTTAGTATAAGCTAAACAGTTAAGCTTAAGATGTAAGCTTATACTGAGCTAACGAAAAGCTGAATCGAAAAACGGACTTCAGATTCGTGTTCTACGACCCGGTAAACCCCTATATACATCTTTTCAGCAAAATCGAAGACAAAAAACTTTTCGGTTTCCCTTGGTCCCCCGTTAGAAATCGAAAAAAATCGAATTTCGCGAAATCGAAAAATTTCGCGATATTTGAACTCAGCGTGGTCGAAAACATACCCACACCACATTTTAGCTCATTTGGTCAAGTTTTAAGGATTTTGAGTGGTGGGGGGGTAATCGAGATAAGACCCAAGCTATTAAGTAACGTAATGATACAACCGATGTCCGTCAAAAATTTAATTTAGTCTGCAGAGAATATCAAAGATTGCAGTTTTTCAAACTACTCACTTTTTAAATTCAAGACTATTCCAATCCCGATGGCAAAATCTTAAGCTACATTTTCTATCTATATTAAACTCCAAGTGCTGAATGAATAATAACTGTTCAAATTTGGTGTCTCCCAATAGAATCACCACCTTGAAACGACATATAGCCCGTCGTTTTCGAGAAAGTAGAGTAGAGTTAAAATTAACCCTTTTCATGAAAGCATAGAGTTAATTTAAACTCTGGAATTTTTAACTCTGTTTAACCCTCAAGTTTTTAACCCTGCAGGGTTAAAGAGAGTTAACACACGCTGAGTTAAAATTAACTCCACGCTTTCATGAAAACAGTTAATTTTAACTCTACTCTACTCTACTCAACTCTACTCTACCCTACCTTTTCTTGAAAAGGCCCTTAGTCATTAAATTTGCAGCATATATATAACCGGGGTTTGCTGGGGGGGACTTCTGGCTTTTCTCATAAATTTATACTTAAATTTGTGTGTATGAAACATCCAATATCCACAATATGTGTATCAATTGAAAGCTGACAAGAAGAACAAGTTCGTCCTAGATCAAAGTTCAGACAACGCACACACTTTTCGGTATACTACCCGGACCCCAGATCCCTTAGAGCCTCCAGCAAACACCTAAAACTAGACAGTAGAGAATCAAATCTCATGAAAAAATTTCAGATCCCCCAAGAACCTCCATCAAAACTTTGAAACTAAATATATGTAGTCATAGATCAAATCCGTATAAAAAATTAAGAACCCCAGAACCCTAAGAATCCCCATGAAAATAAAAGTTTTGAGCCATCGAAGTATTGTCATTGCTTCAGTTCAATAGTGTACCTACTACGTTCTCTGTACTCCGCAATTTACCATTTCTGCTCTCAATGTCATGTGTAGGTCCCAGAAGAAGCAAATCAAATCGAAAAACGAACGGAGGCGGAGGAAACAGGAGTCGAGGCAACACAGGGCAGGAAAGCGGCGGGAAAAGTGCCAGCAACTGCAAAGGTTTGCAAAGTGTAGAGAATCGTTCGAGTGATAGGCAACTCTTTTGTATTCTTAATGTATTAATGTACACTGCAGTGGGAAGCCTGAGAGTCATCTCGCTCCACTCGCAGTATAAAATCCACTTGTGCGTTGAAAGTGGACTTGTATTCTGGTTGAAGCCAGTGGATTTTATACTGCGAGGTGGAGCAGGTGGCCTCAGGCTCCCACTGCAGTGTACACATTATACATTAAGAATACAAAAGAGTTGCCACTCAGACGTTCTTGCACTTTCACGCGGCACTAAAATATACTACCCCTGTGTTACCTCGACTCCTCCGCCTATGTTCTTTTCTTCTGGGACAATGGCAGGCTGAGAAATTGTGATTACTTCGATGGCGCTTTGTTTTCATGGGTCTTAGGGATACACATACCGGGTGATCTATAGGGTTTTGATGGAGGTTGTGGGGATAATTTTTCATGTCTACTGTCCTGAGCACAGGTGTTTGCTGGAGGCTCTAAAGAGATCTGTGACAAGTATGATGCGTATCTATTCTTCTTGACAACCTTAATCCCCGATTATCCTGTGCTGCAAATTTAATGACTAAGGGCTTTTCAAGAAAAGGTATTGGCTTTGTTTTCATGAAACGTGAATTTATTCGGCGTGCTACTCTTTAACCCTGCAGGGGTCACACAGAAATTCGCCAAAGTTAAAATTCAAATTTAAATTAACTCTATATTAACTCTACTACTTCTCGAAAACGACGAGCTATGTCGTTTCAGGACACCAAATTTGAACAGTTAATTCATTCCATATCAGGTAGAATGGTGGTGGTGGACTGAAAAAACTGTCACTAAATTTTTGACGGATTACATCGATACGTTATATAGCTTGGGTCTTATCTCGATTACCCCCCCACCACTCAAAATCCTTAAAACTTGACCAAATGAGCTAAAATGTGGTGTGGGTATGTTTTCGACCACGCTGAGTTCAAATATCGCGAAATTTTTCGATTTCGCGAAATTCGATTTTTTTCGATTTCTAACGGGGGACCAAGGGAAACCGAAAAGTTTTTTGTCTTCGATTTTGCTGAAAAGATGTATATAGGGGTTTACCGGGTCGTAGAACACGAATCTGAAGTCCGTTTTTCGATTCAGCTTTTCGTTAGCTCAGTATAAGCTTACATCTTAAGCTTAACCTCCTTTAGCTTAAAATGAGCTAACGAAAAGCTGAATCGAAAAAACAGACTTCAAATTCGTCGAGATGGTCCCAAGTCGAAAAAAATCTGAAAATTTCGCGATGCATTGACGCCTACCCACCAAATTTTAGCTCATTTTTGATCCAAGTTTTAAATTGTCGAATGGGCTTGGGACATGGGTAGATTTTTGTCTCAACATTTTATTTAGAGCGATAAAACCAAACTTAATTGCATAATATTTTAGTTTAAATTTGGTTTTCCGTTCCAGTATATCTAGGCAGCAATACTTTTGGCGACAAATTGTACAAAATTGGAATTATTTCAAGTGAAAACCTGTTGGTTTCGGTAGTTATGCTTCCTGTACCTTTCAGACACAACTGGCGTTGTTCTGAATTAACCACTAGTCGTTTCAACTTGCTGCACCTCAGCGCGGCAAACCGGCACTTTTGTCTGCTGATAAGATGCTTGTGCAACAAATACGTGTGAACGTGAGTTTAGGCCCAGCATGACGGAAAATGTATGCATTTTCAAGGAGCTTCTGTTCCGACACTGCAGTGGCCGCATATACATTTATATAATTATTAGCGATTTGAAACCGGAAACAATTATTCGTTGCCGTCTGTGACCTCCCCGTTTGGGTCAAGCATTTCATGTTTTACGATTTTTTGATTTTGAATCTTAAATGATTTCCGGTCATTTCCGCGAGTTAGCAATATATGTTATAGGTTAGAAAATGCCAGAAATAGCCAAAACTGTATTGTATTTTTACATGTCGTTGTTACTACCGACACCCGGTAAATTTTGAATGTGTGACAAATATGAAGTATGGTTTTATTTTGTCGTGCAAGCGACAATTCCATGGAAAAATGTCATGTGTAGGTATGCTCACTTGGGAGAACCCAACTTGTGAGAAAACATTGTGTGTTGAATTCGGGCGGGAAATTTCTAACATTTCTGGGGAGCTGACCCCCGGGACCCCCCAACCCTCCCCCAAAAAAATTTTTCATTTTTTATGCCAAAAATCGCA